>JAADVP010000191.1:0-31608 GCA_023335675.1 Globisporangium solare | reverse complement strand
GCGGCGTTAGATATGAAAAAAAAAAAATAGGAGGGGAAAGAGAAAATCAGTACGCAAATCTGGAATCTTCCAAATGCTGCACTTCCCTCCCCTATCCCTCTCTTCCAAATGTTTAGAACTGTACTTTTGGAGTTGCAGAAAGGGAATCAGACGGTTTTCAAGATTTGGATGAGCTACTGAACGCCATCCCGCAATAATGGTGCAAATTTTATTCGCTTTGGATTTTAGCAACTGGAGGAAGCAGACCAATCGGGCGCCAACAGAAAAAAAAAAGGGGGACTGAGAAGGGTCCGTATGTCCACGGATACAAATTCTTGACGTTCCTCAAACCTTTTAGGTTCGAACCCCATCAACTCATACAGTACAGCGCACACCGTTGCATAACATCATTCTGCTACAGCCTACCATCAATCTACACTAGTAAACCCCAGCATTGCACATCTATTACAAAAATAAACATTCCATTTAATTAAACAGGCTATGGCTTGACTTCAAGTGCACTCTTCCAGAACCGCATTACTTTGCATCCACAATATCCATATCCATCAATTTACGCATCGCATTCAATCCCACAGCTTGTATGTACCATCTCTACCCGTGATGCCATTCGATTATTTATTTAGCCAGCTCACGCAATTGAAGAACGTCAACAGCACTCGTCACAACCAAAAGCGCGCGCTACGGACCAGTGGAGCAGCATGGCGTCTCCACCCGCCGCCTACAAGAAGATGAACGTGGCCAGCGCCCCGGCGCCGCCGGCCCCCAGCGCCTACGCGACGTACGAGCCCGCGCACGCGTCCGAGGCGCAATACGCGCTGCTGGGTGAGGAGAACGACAAGCGAACGGCGCCATCGTCATACCTCCCTCCTGCGTTTGGCACGTGGGAGTCGCCGTTCTTTGGCTGCATGGCCAGCCCAGGCCACTGCTGCGTGGCCACGTGTATGCCGTATGTGAGTGCCGCGTACGTCGCGCACGCTGTCGGCGGCTCGTGGCTCTTCGTCGGATTCTACTTCTTTGTCACGAGCATGTCCGAAGACGCCTTCGTGCTCTGGTCGTCGTCCAAGCACGATGCGATCTCGACCGATGCGCTGTACTCGAGCTACTTGACGACCAAGTTCCTGTACAACCCGGAGACCGTGCCAACCGTGAGCATCGTGTCGGCGATCTCGACCGTGCTGTACGCGGTTGGCGTCATGGCGCTGCGCCTATCCGTGCGCGAACACTACCGGATCCCCGGATCGTTCTTCGAGGACTGCTGGTCATCGTTTCTCTGCAGCTGCTGCTCGCTCACGCAGATGGCGTCGCACGTGGAGAAGTCCAAGCTCCGACACAACACACTCCCAGCCTACGAGTCCGCCTAGTAAATGGGGCTGCTGAAGGATGCAAGAAGCCCATCGAGTGTGAACGCCGCCAACTACTGAAGACATGCATATAATGCCAACAAACGAAGTGTTGTTTGGAATGTGCGAGGGTGCTGTGAAGAATAAAAGAAATGACTGAGAAACAAATGAAGATACGCTTTACACTCTAGGCGGGGTCTGATAAATGATGGATGAGATGAGTCCACTTGCACAGAAAAGCAGACATACTGAAAAAAGTGAACATCTTGTCTCTGGAGTATTAGACTGTCAAATATGATATAACATCAGCAGCAGTAAAAAGTCGAAACTGCCCCGCCATGGACTGAGAATTCCCTATTCTAATGAATATGCTTCAAGCCACAAACATCATAAAACAGTACTCGCATAGAATCAAAGTGTACCCATCCACATCCTGACTGATGATTCAGAACAGTCCGTCTGCAACCGCACTCCCAACGTCCAAGCACGCGCTCGAGCTCCCGTGTCGACAGCCCGTTCGACTGGGACGTCGGGCTCTTCTCGTGTCTGCTGGCGCCAGCGCGCTGCTGCATGGCGCTCGTGTGAGTGCGGCCTACGCCGCGCGCGCCGTCGGCTCTCGCGCTCAACGTCGGCGCACTCCTCAGAGCCGTGCAGTCGTCGCTCGATGATGGCGAGTACACGTACTCGACTAGCGGGATCGGCCATCGACGGCTGCTGCGCGGTGTTCTAGTGCTCGTGCTGCGTACTGACGCAGCCCACGTCGCAGGCCGAGAGGACCCAGAAAAACGCACATGGTGTCACTGCCGGCGCTTGTACGTTTGCCTCAAGCTGGATGGGCTGATGGATTCGATTAATAGTTGATTCTCTTGTCTGCGAAATCGTGTCCACGCTCTATGATCTTTTTTGCATCTCGCGATCCACATGCTCTGTGCTTACACCCAGTAGCTACTGCATAGACACGTTGGCCAAAGTTGCGCTTTTTAGGTGGTCTCTCTGAGCGTTGTGTAGCCACTCGCGGCGCCGGTGGTACGTCCTCGATGACTACATAGACACTGGACCGCAGACACACACACACACACACACTTTGGTGTCCATCGTGGCGAGACGCACCAGCATTCTCGCCGTTGGGTTTTTCATGGACAGCGCGCGTCTCGGCTTCTCTGTCGACGCTTCCGAGTGCTGACAAATCTCGGCTGCCTCGCGCGCTCATTCTGGAATTGGCTTCGATCCCAACACACCTTCCCAGCTCTCAAGACACACTCTCGCATTCGGTACATAGTGGCTCCACGAACGGCGGATATGCCAAAGGAATCTGAAAGTAGTGGCGTCGAGTTTCCATACGCGAGTCCCGTTGACGCGGCTCTGCCCAGGTCGCCTCGCGTCATGCGCTCGCTCTCAGCCTCTTCTTCATCGCCCGCTTCTGGCGCCGTTAATCAGAAGAGCAAGTGGGAGGCTGAGCTCTTTGCGTGCTTTTGCGAGCCCGTGCACTGCGTGCTGGCGTACCTCGTGCCCTTCGCGAACGCCGCGTACGCTGCGGATGCGATCGGGTGCTCGTGGTTGCTCGTGGGCAGCATCTTCTTCGTGCTGTTCCTGGGCGACGTCGTGTGCTCGTTCCTCGCGACGTTCCAGGACGACAGCAACTACTTGTACTACTACTTGACGTACCAGTACGGCGCCATGTACGACCACCACGACGGTAGCAAGTGGAGCCGCTTCGAGATCGCGTCCATGAGCTACTCGCTCGCGCTTGTGCTCGGCGTCGCGGTGCTGCGGCGCGCGATGCGCAAGTTCTACAACATCGAGGGCAAGTGCTACAGCGACGTGTGCTCGTCGTTCTGGTTCTCGTGCTGCGCGTTGACGCAAATGCTGTCGCATGCCCAGAAAATGAAGCGCAGGGCCTGCGCTGCAGCGCGGCTCACGGAAAGCGTCGACACGCTCCCATCCTACCAGACCATCTAGAGGGATCTCTAGGCTCTGGCCTCTTGCGCCATCAGCCCAGACCAAGGCTCTTGTGCATTAATGAAATGAGATGCATGTCTACTATAGCCCCATTGCTCGGTGTCGACAACGCTAAAGCGCTTCTCGAAATCGCCCACTCGAGTTGGCCACTTTCGTGGCTTCAGTAAGCAATCACTCGTCTTTGTGTGCGGTGAGCACGACCAGTCCATTGGCGATTGCGATGCTCTCATACGCAGCACCCTTCAACTCGTCTTCATGCGGCGACACATCGAGTCGTTGCGGCTGCCAGCGCGAGACGAGGCCGCAGACGCTCTCTGGCCCGGTGGGGACGCACTGGCCCCAGATAGAGACGTCGCCTTGCGTCGTCACTGCGGCGATCGTGGAGCCGTACGCGCTGATCAGATACGCGCGGGCGCTTGAGTTTGCGGGCGTTTGCTTGTTGTTTGCGACAGCCTCCGAAGACGGATGGTCTTTGTCCGGGAAAAGCTCCACTCGCGTCGACTCGCGCACGCACCCGGTGTCAACGATCTCTGGTCTGAGCCCGAGTTGGCCCTGCCAATTGTTCCCAAAGCAGTAGACGTCGCCCGAATCAGCGAGCAGCACCGAGTGATCGTCGCCACATCCCACATCCAAGACACCAGACGCGCGAGAGGCCGTCGACGCCGAGCCAGAGAGTCTGATTGCAGTCGGCTCACGCACGGGCGCGTCAGTGAAGCCGCACGACTCGCGGTGGCCAAGCTGGCCGTACAAATTCGATCCCCAGGAGCACGCTGCTCCGGTTTCTGTCGCGGCCAGCACGTGGTTCAGACCACACGCGATGTGCGTCGCTTTCTCCGTCCACACGAGCTTCGATGGAAGCAACTGGTCTCCGCCGAGAAGCGAGGACCCCCACGTGAACATCTCGCCTGCTGCCGTGATCGCCGCGGCAAAGCCGCTGCCTGCGACGATCTGCTTGATCGACGTGACGTCCGCGATGGTTTTAGCGCGAGCGAGCAGCTTCTTCTCGCCGAGAAGACCCACGCAGTTGCCTTCTTCGTCCAGGTCGACGACGGGTGACAACGCAGCAGTTCTCGGATCTTTGGCATCCCGAGCTGCCTCCTCGCCTTGCGTGGACAGCTGATTGACGCCAGGCGTGGAGCGAATCGACTGGGGCTCTGCCCATTGATGGGTTTTGCGCTCTGTGCACGCGATGAATGCGTCATGACCTGACGTCGCAGTCACAACATTCCGGAGTCCTAGGCTTCAACGACAACATGCAGACACGAAATGAGCGCCGCTGCTCCTTAGTGAATGTAGAACAACAGCACTCGCTCGTCTAGTTTGTGCACGATCAGCGCGTCATCGCGCTGCGCGATAGACGAAGGCAGGTCCGAAGCAGCGCAGGACGCCAACTGCGACGCGCTCTTGCTTCGCTGCTGGTCGTGAAGGAACGCGTTGTGGACCTGTTTGGCGCAGTAGGAGCTCCCCAGGAGATAGTTTCCAGCGCTCTTTGAGAACAGCAAGCAGTACAAACGAGAGCAGTTCACGATGCTGACGTCTCGGACCCCTCTAATGGAAGGCATAATGGCGACGAAATGCACAGGTCAGGGAAGCAGCCGAGGCAAACTCGTCCTGCCAAAGCAGAAGCCCGGACTTACATTGAGAAGTGTGAGCGGACGCATGGCTCGCTCTTCAGGGTCGAAGACGCACGCCACGACGTCGCATGCAGAGGACATTCGTCCACGCAGCGAACTGATGGATGCCGCGATGCTCCTGTCGAGCACGCACGCTTTCCGCCGGCGCCGATGGAGCCGAGCGTGTCGTGGCGAGCGGCGGCGCGTCGGACTCGATGCAACAGGAGCAGCAGCAGCTGCTTCGCCTCCTGGTGTCTCTGCGGTCAAGTGGCCTGCGCCAGAGATGCCGCGACTCGCGTAGTACTCGGCAAACTGCTTGAGTTGACTGCGCCGCTTGATCGAGACGATCACGTGCGCCAGGGGGATGTTGAACACCACCGCGGCGGCGTCATCGTCCGCAGCGCCGCAGCCAGTGCCGGCGTTGCGCTTGCTCTCACGGTGCTTGCTCGCGTACACGACGTTGCCGTAGTACATTTTTTCCCACATGACGCGGATGAACTCGTGCTCGTTGAGCGTCGTGCGCTTGAGCTTCATGTCCTCGACGAGCTCGAGCACGTCGTTCCGCGCGTCGCCCACCGTAAACGGCAGCAGCGCCGTGTGCAGCTCGGTCCAGCCCACGCGGCCCTGGCTCGAGATCTCCCGGAAGAGCTCCTACAGTTCCGTCTGCGCCTTCACGAAGCATGGCGTCTGCCGCGGGTCCATTGCGCGCTACTGCATGCTTTGCACAGCACAGTGCCGCTTCGTGTGGCATCTGAGTCTGAGTCCTTGGTGGTTTTCAGCCAATGATATCGCAGATTTTACGTTCACTGCCCATGATTTGCTGTAAGGTGCAGTATATGCAGCTGTTTAAGCCAATCGCATGAGCCTTGCATGATGATTCGCTGGAATGCGCTGCCGCCATCGACTGGAAGCGCGCCGATTGCCATAATTGACGACAAATAGACGAGCAGACATGGTGGCCGCGGAAGGTGCGTTCGCACGACGCGCGCGCGTGTGGCTCTGTGCTGCGGGCGTGCGGCTGCTCACCTGATCTGCTTCTATGTGCGTGCGCGCAGGGACCGCGTTGGACAAACTGAAGGACGATGTGGCACAGATCCAGCAGAAGGTGGCCGAGATCGGCGCGGCCGTGGAAAATGACCTGCCGTCCGACGCCGGCATGAGCTACCTGCAGGTGAAGAACCACGCGCTGCTGACGTACACCAAGATGGAGCTCTTCTTCGCGCTGCTCAAGGTGCGTTGCTGCTTTGCTTTGTTTGCAATCACGAGAGCTGTTGGCTTACGAACGAATGCTGTGAACGCTGCAGTTGGAGGCGCCGGAAAACGTGCAGGACCACCCGGTGTTTAAGGAATTGGTGCGCTATCGCACGCTCCTGGAGCGCATCCGGTTTGTACATGCGTGTGGATGCTCTACGACCAATTATGCGCAAACGTTGCTCACGTGCGTGTTTTGCGTCTCCATTTGCTGCAGCCCGCTCGATCGTAAGCTGAAGTACCAGATCGACAAGATGCTCAAGGTCGCGGTGTCGGGCGGCAAGGATATGGACGAGTCGCTCAACTACGCGCCAAATCCGGACCAGTTGCTCGGCCAGGACGGCCAGGAGGAGGAGGACGACGACGAGGAAGGCGGCGTGAGCGCCAAGGACGGCATCTATCGCGCACCTCGTCTGGCGTCCGTGCCGTACGAAGAAGAAGAGCGCGAGCAAGCGAAAAAGGCCAAGAAGGACGAACGCAACCGCAAGCGCATGCAGAAGAGCACGATCCTCTCCGAGTTGCGCGAAGAGTTCAGCGAGCGACCAGCGGAGATCCACGCCGGCGGCTCCAGTGCGATCGACAAGGAGATTGCGCGCGAGGAGGCCGAGAAGAAGGACTACGAAGAGTCCCGCTTCGTGCGTTTGGTCACGTCGCGGAAGGACAAGATCCGCAAGCGCCAGCGCGAGCACGAAGCCAACCGCGCCGACAATGTGGGCTCCATCGACAATTTCGCGGGTGTCCAAGACATTCTCTCGCTCGACAAGTCGAAGCACCGCATCCCGGTTTCGCGCGAGCCAGCGAAAGTTGGCGGCAAGACCGGAGGCATCTTCGCGCACATTGAAGCACCGGTACGTGGCATACCCCGTTGTTTGCGTGTGTGGTTTTGTTTTTATGCGCCGTTCGAGTGAATTCACGCAATACACTGACGATGTTGTTGTTGCTGGCACAGACGGAGAAGAAGCGAAAAGTGTCTCGAAATGGAGGCAGCCTGTCGTCGTCGGCGCCAAGCGCGCACGACGCCCCGAGTCAGAGCGCCAAGTCCTCGTCCGGCAAGAAGAAGAAGGTCGTGTACTCGAACATATTCTCCTAAGAGCCGTCTCTTCTGTACAGCAACCTTTCATTTTACGCAATTAATCCAAAACGCCGAGCTTACCATCACTGGGAGGATCTCGTATCGTTCGTGTGTGCTGTGCTCGTTGCATTCGCCCACGAGCCAAGGGAGTGCGGCAGGCGCGTTGCTGCTGCCACGCTGGTGTGGTCGCAACATGGCTGCGCGAGGGCATGTTGCCAGCGCCCTTGAAATGCACGCGGTTCACTTGACAAAGGGCTGATGCAGATCCTACGCCATTTGTCTTGACGTAAAGTGGACGACATCTCATCTCACTACTTGCGCGCGCGCAAACTTGCAACACCGAGCGCGCCTCGTCAGCTCTGTTCGCTGGTTTCCTCGGGCCCTTGGATGCCTACGAACGCATTCCGCAAACTCCTAGTGCATACTATTCTGCGTATTCTGCGTCACAAAGCACAAAACGCTGAACGTCTCGGAGATCGCCGTGTCGAACAGCATGAAGCGAATTATTGCGCCCAGCCCACCATCCTCCTCATTGGCGCGGCGAAACAAGTCAAGCTGCAAGCACAGCGCGTCAACGGAATGACGGTCAGATGCCGCCGCCGCCGATCATCACGCGCATTTCCTGCAGCATCGCTGTGGTTCGTTTGTTCGGCTTTGGCAGACTGACTGAAGCCACTTTGCAGTGACCATGTTGCCCATGTTGACGACGGAATGATGGTCGACATAATGGGACCATTCGTACTTAGTAGAAGCGATACTATGCTGCGACATGTTGGTCAGGCATCGGTCGGCCTTCGGCTGGTTCAAAGTGTCCGACCTGCAGGCGTTTTCATCCAATGGGAGCGCAATGCTGCGTGTCCTTGCGACCAATCGCGTGGTGCTTCGGCGTCCTTGTTCGTCCTTTCTGTTTACAACACGACCGTCACTCTCACCTCGTCCAAAAAAGATCACGAAAGAACAATTTTTTGCAGCGATGGGCCACGCGGTTTACTCGAGTGTGAGTCAAGCTGCCCACTGGAACCATCCGCCACAGCTCTGCAAATGCTTCCGAGTGTCTATGTCGCAACCGCGCACTGCGACGTTGCACGAGTGGAAACGGCCGAGCGAGAGGTGTCAGAGGTAGGATACAGGTAGGAAACGGCAGTCACGCTGCATAATAAGACCGCTCAGCACGTGAGGTTGCGCAAATCCAAACGTCAAGCGGTTATTTTATGCGCGTGGCAAGGACACAAACCTCCTCGTCTCGTTTCATGCTTGGACGTCGGGGTTTTAAAGCTTTTTATGCGAATCCGCGCATCAAGCAGGGAACGGGTACCAACCGGATCCTGCTCTTTCCCTCCTATAATTTCTTTTCTTTTATTTTAACCAATTGCTGGTGCGCTGGGGTTCCATTTTTAGAAGCGGTCCCTGAAACCCACAAATATCCGACCTTTGCCAGTTGGCCCGACTTGCGCCTGATCGATTCCGGGACTTTCCGGCCGCTAGGTGCACACTTCCAACAAGATTACAGCGATTTTATTGGCTGGTTGAGGGGGCGCTGGCACGGTGATCCGACATCCCGCAGGCCCATCGGTTTGACTTGGTCTTAGTATGCTTACGAGGTGGCACGTGAGGGTGTCCTCCCCCCCCTTCGGAGCGCCTCCCTCACAACACGCATACACACATGAGCACGCAAGCCGCTGCTTTCCTCCTGGCCATACAAACTCCAAGTGAAAGCGAGCAGGCTCTTGTAGTGTTGCGCCATTTCTGAATTCTCCAGGTGCGCGCGAGCGACCCCAGCAGTTTTTCCTTTCATAGAAACGCGTGTGCTCCCCGCATTTGCTCTCTCTCCTTCTCTCGCGATGACTGACAAGCAGTTCCGCAAGCGCAGCGCCACGGGCGACCTGACCATCGCGCGCAACAGCAACGTGCTCGGCAACGCGACGTCGGCGCCCGTGTTCCTGCAGAAGACGTACGACATGATCGAGTCGTCGCCGGCGAACGTGGCGTGCTGGTCGGAGGACGGCTACTCGTTCATCATCAAGCTGCCGCGCGAGTTCGCCAAGACGATGCTGCCGCGCTACTTCAAGCACAACAACTTCAGCAGCTTTGTGCGCCAGCTCAACTTTTACGGCTTCCGCAAGCACAAGAAGGACGAGATTGTGATCACGAACGTGAACGACGAGACCAAGAACCGGTGGGAGTTTTACCACGAAAAGTTTGTGCGCGGCAAGGAGGAGCTCATGGCGCAGATCCGACGAAAGACGTACTCGGAGCCGACGTCGCCCAAGCGAGAGGAGGTCGAGACGCTGAAGCAATCGGTCGAGAACCTCCAGGGTCAAGTGGCGGAGCTCATGGGGCAGCTCTCGGATCTCACGTCTCTTGTAAAGACCATTTTGCAGGAAAAGACGCCAGCTGCGGCAACCAACACCATTTTGCCTCCAGTGGCGGAGCAGCCAGCGATCAAGAGAATGCGCCCAACGAACTCGGCCAACTATATGAGTGTGCCTGCTCCTGTGTGCCCTCCTCCGTCGGCAGGCTTGCTGTCGCAGCCCAACTTTAGTCAGCTTGACACGATGCCAAAAGCGACGCAGGAGCCAAGCGAGATGTCCTTGTTGGAGTGGACTGAAGCGTACGGTATGGACTACTTTATCAACGAAGGGCGGTCATTAAACATTTTCGGCGAAGAAGATGCGCTCAACTATGAATGATAGCGGCGGTAGCAGATAGACCCCACAGGACAACAGTGCGAACCAGATCTGATAGTATTTGCGTCGGGCCACATCCAAGACGCTGATATGCGCGGTTCGCGTTGCCCTGCACATGTTACTGCTGACTCAATGTGCTCGGCATTGTATTATTCAGCTCCGTGGAGTCAGCGGCGCAGATCGTCCCAAGTAGCGCCCTTTTTGCCCATGCTCTCCGCCCAGTTGGCCGACGCTCCATCGCTCCATGTCTGCCAGTCGTGTTTACTTTTTTTATTTACAAAATGTATTTTATAGTTCCTCGAATGAACATACGCGTACTTTGGTTTGCTCCCATTGTCGACTTGAGCTGCTGCATGCATATGACAAGTAAGAATGGAAGTGTCGCGTCTAGCATCTACGATGCAGTACAAACCTGGCGGGATCAGTTCTCTTGTAACATCTCCGACCCAGACTGATCTGATCCGAACAGTTATGCTGCTCACTTTCTTTCCTTCAGATGACCATGGCGTTCCACCAGACGCAGTTCCTGCCGTACCCCACGGGCGCGCCCAGCATCGGCTCGCTGAGCAATAGCAGATCGCAGAGGTACGCACCGCGCAGTCCTTTCGACGCGCCGCATGCGCGCATTTGCTGCTGCGCTGCGGACTCGCTGATTGCTGTGAATGTGAAGCCACGTGCTCGTGACGACAGATCGCGCGGTGGCTGTGCTGCAGTACGGAGAGAACCACGAGTACGCGCTGCAGGAGCTGGCGCTCGAGGAGCTTCGCGAGGACAACTGCCAAGTGCTGACGAGTGGCGTGATCGAGTTTCCGGGCAAAGAAGCAGTCGCGGTCGCGTACGCGCAAGACGAGAAGCTCTTTCTGCTCGTTGTGCCCGCTAAAGACGCGCTCCAGAGCTCCGTTTCGGAACCGATGGCTGCGCGGTCCAATAGCGGCAGCAGCAGCGCAAAGAGGAGCGCCAGTGCTGCGACCGGCGCCAGTATGAATAGCACGGCAACTCGAAGCGCTTCGTCGTTGCGCTTTGAAATGGTGGCCGCGCCGACAAAGATCGCGAGTGTGAAGGCGCTGTCGCTGCACAGCGCGGCCGAGGTGTTTTACGGCGTGATTCTATTCCGCGAGGACTCGATGGTCGCGTTCGGATACATTCACACCAACACAAGTGAGGCGTCTAACGACGAGATCCAGGTGCGTCTTCCAACGCTGCGATGCTGATTACGATCCCCAACACACTATTGAGATGCTGTGTATTGCCGCAGTGCGTGCGCCTTTCGAACGAGCGGTTCGCCGACTTTTTCCCAGAGTTCGCGTCCTTCATGCACCCCGTGCTCGCCGTCGACATGCACGTGACCGCAGGCAGCGCGTCGTGGGTCGCGTTTGGCTGTGCCGACGGCTTCATCCGCGTGTTCCGAGGCCAGGTGCAGGACAATTGCAGCTGCGGTCCGTACGAGACGAGAGACTTCCAACTGGACGGTCCCGTGACGTCGATCTCTCTCTTTGCTGCGAGTCGCGAGTGCAGCGTCTTGGCGACCTGCGCAGTGGGGTACGCTGTCGTGTTCGAGGACCTGTTCGGCAAGGGCGACGCGTCGTCGTCGCAGCTGCTTGCCGGGTCCGACCATTTTGAGTCGATTTTCGCCAGCGCTGCAGCGGACATTGACCTCGTAAGTTCGACAATGCGTTGTTGCGGTCTCTGTGACGCCTAATGAGCCGCCAGCTAACCTTATGTGTTTGCTTGTTTGTGCTGACGAGGACGGAAACGTGGAGCTGCTTGTCGGGACGGACGACCAGGTCGTGCTCGCGTACAAGAAGCAGCGCCGAGTCGCAAAGGCGCCGTTCGACGGCGCGGCACAGCACCTGGAACCAGCGATTAATGACGAAGCGCTTCTCGATGTGTCGGCCACCAGCAACGCGCCGGTTGCGGCTCCTCCATCCAGCGCAAGTGCAGCAATCGCTGAGTCGGACGTGACGCTCCCAGTGTGGGCCCCTCTCGCGTCGCGGCAATGGCGCTTTGAAGCATTCGGGCCGATCTACAGCCTCGCGTGGCTCGACGTGAACTCGGACGGCGTGCCGGAGCTGCTCGTGGCGAGCGCCACGGGAGTGTACGTGCTGGCGGCGGATACGGCGCTCGTGACGCGCAGACTCGACGCGTTGCTGACGGCAATGGGTGGCGCTCAAGCGCTGCCGTGATGGCACAATCGGAGACGACGTCGAATCCCGTTGAAGCTTGTTCGCACGCATGGCGCGCCACATGCGCTGATTGCGCATTGGGAATTTCAACCCACGAACGGGAGTTGATAGGTCGATAAGGCAGAGCAGACACATTTGATTGGTCGATACGTTTAATTGTTGTGTGTGATTGGGTGGAAATCCGCCATCATGGGCGACGCGTGCTGTGTTGGCTATTTTTTTTTGTCGCCGCCATCTGCAGTCATTCCGCATTTCTCCAACAGCATGAGGCGCTCGCAGGCGTTCACGGCGTCGTGTGTGGCGCTGCGCCGCAGCCGCCAGCAGCAGGTGCAGGCGACGAACCCACCCGAGATGCTCCCGCCGGCCGCGCCGTCGAGTTCGCGCTCGTTCTCGGTGCTCGCGTCGCTCTTCCGGAACCGCAGCCTGCCGTCGCCAACTGCGGTCACGGCGGCGTCCGGCGTTCCCGGCCTCTTCCAGCTGCCCAACCTGCACGCGCCGCAGGACTTCTATCGGCTCACGGCCGAAGTCAAGCGCGAGTGCGACGCGCTCAAGCACAACGTACGTGGCGCTGGCTTGTATGCATGTATGCTGAGGCGCTATGCAGCTAACTCATGCTGTTGTATGTGTTTTTGCAGATTGTGACGACCACGCCTGGACTCGAGACACTCCAATCGATATCCTTTTGTAACGATATGCTGCCTGCGTATGCGTGCTTGTTTGCTTGTTTGCTTGTTTGCTACGCCCTTGTTGGTTGCCTTCATTGTGTTTGCGTCCTGTGGCTCGTGGCGGCTGCTGTTGCGTTGGCGAATGCACTTGGACGAGATCTCGAATGCGATCTGCTCGGTCATTGACGCAGCGGAATTGTGCCGCAATGTGCACCCGGACGAGTACGTCCTCTCCACATACAAACGACAGCACAATGGAGGACAATGCACCCAACAAGTCATTTGTCGCCCGTGTACGATGCTTTCTTTTTGTGCAGAGGTTATCGGGATGCTGCGAGTGAGTGCTTCACGGACTTGTCGGATTTCATCCAGAACCTGAACGCGGACGTCGATCTCTACCAAGCGCTGGTTACGGTCACGGAGAACGCACCGCTGATGCGCAGCTTCACGGAAGAGCAGCGCCGCATGGGCATCCTGCTGCGCAAAGAGTTTGAGCGCGACGGCATCCACTTGTCGAACCAGGGACGCCAGCAAGTGATCGCGTTGCAGAACGACATTACGCAGCTGAGCATGGAGTTCCAGCGCACGATGTTCACGGCGCGCGAGTACATTGAGGTCCCCGAGAAGCTGCTTCGACCGCTGCCGCATGGCGTGCTCTCGGCGTGTGAACGCAAGCTCACGAACCCGAGTGTGCTGCGCGTGCCCACGGACCTCCATGTCACGAACACGATCCTGAAATGGATCGGCGACCCAAAGATCCGCAAGGACATGTACATGACGGCGAACGCGTGCGCCCAGTCGAATCTGCTTGTAAGTTGTGCCGCCACGTGGCGTCTTTCTGCATACAGTGAGGGGCGGAAGTTCTATCTTGTCATACGCTCATTTATGTCATGGATGATGCGGTAGACTCTGGATGAATTGCGCCGAAAGCGACACGAGTTGGCGCAGCTGCTAGGATTCGAGACGTATGCGCACTTTGCTACCAGGTATGTGTGTGTCTTGCAGCGCCGACTGCGCTGCTGCTGTGATCGTGCTGCTTGCTGTCCTCAGTCGCTCACGGTCCACTGTGTCCTGCTAGTGATCGTCTCGTCGGGTCTCCTGAAGCCGTGGAGAAATTCATCGCAAACATATCGAACCAACTGATGCAGAATGTAAAGCGCGCGCTCTTTCTCGCCTTCACTTATTTATCAAAACTAACGAAGTACCATTGCTATACCAGGCGCAAGGTGAGAAGCAACTGCTTTTGGCGGCCAAGCAGCGGCTGGAAGGCCGCGGCGCGACCGAGGTGTTCATGTGGGACATCCCGTACTACATGGGCATGCTCAAGGCGCAGAAGTACCGCATCGATTCGCGCGTGATCGCCTCGTACTTCCCGCTTGAACGATGCCTCGAAGGGCTTCACGTGCTGTGCTCGAGCCTGTTCGGCATGGAGCTGAAGTCGCTGCCGATGGGCGCAAGCGAATCCTGGGACCCAGAGGTGCGGAAACTCGCGCTGACGAAAAACGGCGAGACGCTCGGATACATTTACTTTGATCTGTACCCGCGACGCAACAAGTACACGAATGCGGCGCACTTCACGATCCGCTGTGGCAAGCGACTCGCTGGCGACGACAAGTACCAGAAGCCGATTGTGGCGCTCGTGTGCAACTTCAGCAAACCTGCGCCGTACAGCCCGAGCCTGTTAACGTACGCGATGCATGTTTGCTTTGCTTTGCTTTGACGATGGCCAAACCGCGCAACTTTGGGGGAGCTAACAGTGTGGTCTTTATGGTTTTCTGGATTTGTGGATTTGCTGTAGCCATTCGGAGGTGGAAACGCTGTTCCATGAGTTTGGCCACGCGATGCATTCGCTGCTGTCGCGCACGGAGTTCCAGCATTTGTCGGGCACGCGCGGGCAATTGGACTTTGTCGAGACGCCGTCGCACTTGTTCGAGTATTTCGCATGGGATTACCGGTTTGTGCGCGAGTTTGCGCGCCATTACGAGACGAATGAGCCGATTCCGCATGACATGATGGTCGGACTCAAGATGTCCAAGAACATGTTTGCAGCCATGGACACCCAGGTACACGCGCATCTCGGTATTAGCATTCGCATTCTCTACTGTCAGTTTGGGACTGACATTGCTTCTTTGTCGGAATGCGTGTCTACAGGCTCAATGCTTGTACTCGTTGCTGGATCTCAAGATCTTTAGCGAACAACCATTGCCATATGACCCGTCGACGACCACGGAGATCCTCAAGCAGCTGCAAAATGCGAGCACGCTTGTGCCGCACGTGGACGGCACATTTTGGCACACGCGGTTCGGCCACTTGATCGGCTACGGCGCCGGGTACTACAGCTACTTGTACTCGCGCGTGTTTGCGTCCGACATTTGGCACGCGTGCTTCAGCGACAATCCGATCAACACCGACGCGGGCGACAAGCTGTACAGGGAGCTGATGATCCATGGCGGTGCGAAAGACCCGAACGAGATGCTGCTGACGATGATCGGCAGGGAACCAACGCCGCAGAGCTACCTGCGGGAGCTTGGCGTCTCCGCTTAATCCTGCAAAGAGTAGCTTATGGCGAAATAGACCTCTTCGATAAACCAGGTCAACGTGATGTATTTGTTTGGTTTGCCTACTTGTTGATACACATGCCTGGGACACCGTTGCAAGGCAAAAGCATCAACAACAAAAAGAAACACACACAAACACAAAACGTTGTAAAAAAAAGATTGTAAAGAAGAAGAAAAAAAGATCGCACAGGGGTAGCTGCTCGTGTCTTCGCGCACTTTATCTATTGAATGATGCAACACGGTCCGCAGGCGCCGCCTTTGATCTGCTCTTGCTCCGAGAGCAACGCTTCGTCGTCCGGGTTAATCGGCGCCGACTTGGCGCCCGACGATTTCCGCGGCTCGGCCATCGGCTCTTCCTCCGACGCGATCGCGTTCACCTTGCTCATCTCAGCTATTTTGTAAGCATACACACAGCAGCACAACGGCATTAGCTTCCACGGCGTGCAGCTTGAAACAGCAAAAACAGCATGCCTTACCTGGTGATTTTTGGGTGACGACACCGCCGGCTTGTCTCCAAAGCAGAGCCTACACACATGAACAATGTCAGCATGCAACAAGAGCGCTTTCTACGACTCCGTGTAAGGATGTAGACAACGCCACGTACATCGACCCAGAACGCGGCCTCTTCGTGGGATCTCGCTTTAATAGTATACACGCGCTCGTTGAGCTCAATCGTGAAAAGACCCGGGCCATCTGACAGCATAATATTATAGCGTTGCATAACAACCAACGTAAGCGAGGATCAATGGCACTTGACCTTGTCAAATTCAAGAGAGAAAGAACATACCCGAGGAGTCTTCGCCCAGTAGCGCGATCGCACCAACTTGAGGCAGGTTCAGCGCCGCAAGCAGCTTCTGGCCTTGTTTCTATCCCACAACAAGCAATAAACAGGTCCGTTCAAGCGGTCTAGCGTGAGCAACGCTCCTAACATTATGAGTGAGGATGATAATGAGCGTGGAAGGAGTGGCGTACCTTATAATACGTGAGGAAACAGCCATTGGTTTCGAACCATCGCTTCTGCCACTTGCCGTCGCGCGTTTTCTTGAACAAGTAGCCTGCATGTCAGGCAAAAAAATAAAAAAACGATGCGCGCCAGTCAGCACCATCTAACACCATCATCGCGCGCGCTTTTTCCATCATGAAAAAGAAAAGAAAAAAAAAAGCGTACCTCGAATTTCCTCTTTCGGTGTGCAAACAGAAACCAACCGCCACAGAAGCGTACAAAGCAGGATACACAGAAAGACCCATCGACACCGCAAAAAGACAAATACGCGTGTCGCAGTCAGTGCGCTTGGCTCTCGCATCCAGCATCAAAAGACCACAGCGCGGCGTGCGTACCTGTGCGGAAGTTGGCCGTGATGCGCACGTTCTTCGAGCTCCCGTGGGGCGACGACGGCGCCTTCTTCTTCGCGTCCGCGTCCATCGCGTGCTCCTGTAGCTGCTGCTGGGCGCTTGCCTTTCTTTCCCTTGCGGCGTTCAACTCAGTCAGTCGCCGCTATTGTAGGGAAAACGAACCCGAAAAAAAAATTACAACGCCCGTCGTCGCCTATTGTTGTCCAGCTGGGGTGTGAGGTTACGCGTGTCCCCCCTTCGGTGAAGGTCGGATTTTAAACAAAAAGAACGTGGAGAGGAGGACGGAGGTCGGTGGAAAGCGGGAGTGTGCGAGGGTTCCTGGTTACGCTCTTGGTTGTGTTTGTGACGAAAACAAAAAGTGTCACCCACATTGAAGGGACAACCCGGGTTCACTCGACATTCTTGACGGGTTTGTATTGACCCACCCGTTTAATATTTAACTTTGACTTGATATGGTGCGGGTGTGTGGGTTGTGATGGGAGACACAATATGGGTTTAGGATAGACCCGAAAGCCTGTTGATGCTTGCCGGATTTTCTCGGAGTGAACCCATCTGAGTGGCAAACTCCCGTTCAGAAATCCCCGACAGTTGGCAAAGTGGCTCCCGACATATCGACTTGAACAGGGTACTTATTTACAGAGTAGCATAGATGATAGTGACTCTGTTGCACTCTTGATCAGAGATGGGCTCCGATATCATGTTTCACAGGATGCGCAGGCGTAGCGAAATTAATGGTAATGTGCGTCATTCTGAATGAGCTTCTCGAGCTCTTCGATGCGCGCTCGGTCGATGTGCGGCTGCATCTGCCACGACGCGATGTAGACCGTCATGGTATCGTGGGTCCTGCATTCGAAGATGTCGGCCGCGATGAGCGACTTGGCCACCAGCTCTTGCTCGTACATGGCCAGGATCTCGACTAAAAACGACTCTGCAGACACGGCACAAGCGTGTCAGGATAACGCACCTGACACGAGAAATGCAGACTCGAGCGAGAATCTGCCACAGAGATTCAACCTGCAACGTACCGTATCGCTGCCGCGTCTTCTCGCTGATCGAGCGGCCAGAGGTCTTGACGATGGCATCCGAATTGTGCAAAAAGGCGCTCATCTTCGCGTAGAGACCGCCCTGGCACCATGCGCACAGTCAAGTCAGACTCACATCCAGTTCACGTACCAGTGCGTGTCTCCTACGGTGAAAGCACACAAGCAGGCCGCAGCATACCAGGACGTCAATGTCGTCCAGCAGCCTCTTACGGCATCGATGCGCCAAGTCCCAAAGCTAAATGGCAAACACGTCAAATGCCAGCAGTTGGTCGCAATGCAAGAGCGCATGGAAGACGCATTCTTACTCGCGAAGAAGCTCGCTCATGCAAGTTTGCGCAGTCACCGAGCGGTCCCCAGTGGTCTCCCTCTAGGTATCTAAGCAACGAGCAGCAAAGCCAATCAGTGAATGCCATGTGCGAACGAGAGTGCATCAACAGTGCCACTGAAGCCACCGCACAAACAAAGCACCAGCCACGTACGTTGTCTTCTGGATGCTGTCTGCGATCTTCGCGAGCTGCTGCTGCGCGCGCGCGCACGTCGCCTGCCATTCGCCGTCGAGCTTCTTCAAGTCGAGCAGCCACCAGCAGCCACTCGCATGTTGCTGCGCCATCACTGTTTGGGCTGCTCTGAGACAACGAGTGACGTACTGAGTGCGTTCTGAATACAGCGCTGTGTACTCTCATCATCTAATACCCTCTGTTGTCGCATACACGGTAAAATTGGATCTAGAGATTTAAAGGTCTCTTCCAACATATAGTACACCGTCAAAACAGATTGGTTCTCAGTATTCAGTTTCAGAGGTTTATGGGCGCGTCACCACTGCATGGCCACTGACGACAACATGATTGAAGACCATCACTCTCGCACGACCTGGGTCAATCGCTGGCCTTTTTTCGTGCGCAAGACGCTCCGCTCCCCACCACCAGCACCGTCGCTGATGTGTTCAGCCAGAGCCATGGCGTCATGACCGCGGTTGAAGCTGTCATGCGATTGATGAGATTTGCACCAATTCAGTACATCGTGCAGAGAGAAAGCCGCGCCCCCCGTATCGCAGGCGAATGGCAACCCGCCAACCATTTCCAGCGCGAGGACCACAGCAGAAGGTTCGCGAGTGTGTCATCGATGGCACATGTGGCGCGACATTCGACTGGTTGTTCTCTTTTTTTCCATCGTGTTTATTGGCGCAGCGCCGCTACAACAGCTTCCTGCAAAAAGGGACTTGGGACCTTTCTACGCTGCTTCGATATTTTCTTTGCATCTCTCTCTATGAGCCTGCAAATTGCGATAAATCACGTGTCGCTCAGCTCCCTATGCACAGTGCGCCATGGATCATATCTGAGATTATTATTTGGTTTTAATACCGCGCTCTACGGTATCGAGAAAGATACGATAACGAACAGATCCGCTCGGGTAGCATTTAACACCCTTTCGCTTGAGCTTCCTAGGATACACGATTCCATACAAAAAAAAGCTGTAACTTTGGCCGCATGGTGCTTTGCTTCCTGCTGCTTCGAGTGCGTGGGTCATGCTGTCGTGGGTCTTCCCTCCCGTGGACCGCGCAGACGCGTTCATCGCGGCGCCACTGCGGCGTCATCGCGGATCTTCAAAGAGCTTGACTGATAACGTAGACGATTGGCTGGCCGAACTCAGGCGGCCGCAACCCGTGTGATATTCCCATCCAAAACCCATTTCCGGACCAAACCCATCCCAAATCCATACATTTTCAAGTCACAGCTCACGGTCCGGGTCTCTGCGTTGTGTACCCATCAGGACCGGGTAGAACGCCTGACCCGTCCCGACAGTGGGAGCTTGACCCACGTTTGTAATAGTGCCCCCTGGGTCGCTTTTGGCTATATTCCCTATTCTTGACCCAGAAAACGCAAGCGACCCACACTCCTGCAGGTTATTTATTCCGAAAAGAAAAAAAACACACACGCACACAAACAGACAAAGAGGGGGCAAGCGCCGCCGCTGCCGCCATTCTTTTACTGCACGCAAAGCCCCGCCGCCGCGCATTGCGAGCGCTTCTCTCTCTCCCTCTCTCTCTCTCTCTCGCTCCCTCTCTGTTCGCTGTCGGCGCGTTCGTTCAGTGGAGGCGTGAGACGCGGACCATTGGCGACTGGACGGCAACGAGCAGCTACACGCGACGCCTCGCCGGTCTTTGCTGCGCGCGTGTGTGTGAGTGCGGTCCTTTGCAAGCGCTGCTGGGGGATGCACCAGCAGGTGATGACGCAGACGTCGACGGTGCCGCCGCCGCACCAGATCCTGCAGATCCAGCGCATGAAGGTGCAGTCGTCGTCGAAGAAGCGCAACAGCTCCACAGGCAGCAGCAACAATGAGCCGGTGCCGAATGCGCTGGTGATGGTCGGCATGATCTTCTCGGGCTTGCTGCTCGGTCTGCTCGTGATGGCGTTTTTCGCGTACGCGCCGTTCCTGTGCGCGTCGTGGCTCGGCATCATGTACGTCGTCGGATTATATTTATCGACCGAGTCGAATTGGTGGTGGCACGACGCGCAGGAGTTCGAGAACCGCTTCTGGACGTTCACAGCGTTCATGTTCAGCTCGGCGCTGCTGTACGTCAAGGACTCGCCGTTCGCAGTCGGACGGTGGAACTCGGGCGTCGGCATGTTCCTCGTGTTCTTCTTCACATCGGGCGTGCATTTCTTCGACCGATTCATCCACCGCAAGGAGATCAGTCGGAAACCGCGCGTCAACCAGGTACGCAGCGCAGCATACGTATGTGGGATATGGACGCGCTTGTGCTCACGATGTGTGTGTGTGGAAAACCCTCGTATTTGTGTGTGCATATTGCGTGGGATGCAGCCGTCGACGTTCTCGCAGAACCTATTTAAGTACAAAGCAACCGCGGAGGAGAAAGCGCAGCTCGTGACCGAGTCCGTGGCGAAAATCGACCGTATTTATCTCCCGTCGACGATCAACAACATGATCAATCTCTCGGAGGTGCGCCGCCACGAGCAGAAGATCTTCCGCATCCTCACGGGCGCGTCGAAGGACGAGCTCAACTTCATCCTCAACAACATCCGCCTCGCACTGCTCTTCTACAAAGTCAAAGACCACTCGAAGCTGCGTTCGGACCAGAGCCGCACGCTCATCCTCGATCTGCTCTGCAGCACGCGCTTGGCCGACCTGACGATCACGTCGCGCGCGATTCTGCTCGACGCGCTCATGGTCATGAAGCTCAGTGCGCACCCGATGTGCGAGAAGTGGGTGCGCAACATCATCCTCAAGACGGCAGGCGACGATCTGAGTAACCTCAAGACGTACACGGACGCCAAGGGCGACTTCCACAGCATGCACAAGCTCGTGTTCAACGACATCCGCGACCCGATGATCCGCGCCGACATCTTAAACCACATCAAGCGCGAGGCCGGCGTGCAGACTGCGCATATGCGTCTCGGTACGAAGCGCGCGCGCGAGCGCCGGCAGCAGGCATGGCGCAAGGTGCTGAGCGACGTCGACGACACGCTCTACTCGTCTGGCGGACGGTACCCCGCGGGCTTGGACACGCGGTTCCCTCGCCACACCGTGTATCCTGGCGTGCTGTCGTTCTACCGCGAGATGGACATGGGCACTGCGGGGCCCGGCGAATGGACGGACGACCGCGTGGGCAACCTCGTGTTCCTCTCGGCGCGGCCGCACGTGTACAAGGACATGTCGGAGAAGAAGTCGTACGCCAAGTTTGCCGCGCTGTACGAGAAGAAGGGCATGCACACGCTGCCGACGATGCTCGCGGGGAACCTCAAGTCGGGCCGCGCGTTCATGGTGCAGGGCGACTTGGAGCCCATGGCGCGCAAGAAGTTCGAAAACTTTTGCGAGTACTACCAGCTGTACCCCGAGTTCAAGCACGTGTTCGTGGGCGACAACGGCCAAGCCGACATTCGCGCCGCGGAGCTGATCGTCGAGAAATTTGGCTCGGATGCGCTGGAGGCCGGCTTCTTCCACTTGGTGCACCCGATCGAGAAAACGTTTGGGTACCGCTCGAAGGCCGACATTGACAAGTGGCGCAGCATGAACATCATCTTTTTCAACACATACATGGGCGCAGCGGTCGAGGCGTTCAAGATGAACAAGCTGCGGCTCGGCGGGCTCAAGAAGATCTGCGACGAAGCCAAGACCACGTTCGAAGACATCACGTCGTGGGTCACGCCAGCGGATCGCGAGCGCGCGCGGCTGCTGATGAACACGGATCTCGAGAACGCGAACGCGCTCTTTGCGAAGCAAAAACCGGCGCTCGAACTCGTTCCGCTCATCGAGAAACCGCAGCTGTTTGCGCTCAACAGCCAAGTGCGCACGCCGTTTGGACGCGGCATCATTCGCAAATTCCGCGCTGTCAACGGCATCTACCACGTCGAGCTCGTGGACTGGAGCGCGCGCAACCAGAAGCGCGTGCGCGCGTTCGTGCCGGAAGAGAGCATCGTGCCGTTTGTGAATGGCGACTTTACGCAAATCGCCAAGAGCGACGTCAAGTACATCAAGTTCAAGAAGGCGCCGCTCGCGCGCATTTTCGCGCCGCAGACGCCCGTCAAGACGCCATTTGGCCATGGCCGCGTGCTCAAGTTCCGTCCCGACGACGAGATCTACATGGTCGCGATCGACGGAGGCGAGGGCAACACGGCGCTCAACATGACGGGCTACTTTGCAGCCGATGCCGTGATGGCGCTGAGCAGCGACGGCGTGGCGATCGGCTCGTCGCCGCGCATGTTCTCGGGCGTGCGCTCGGGTCTCGGGTACATTACGAAGAAACTGGTCAACTTTGTGCCGGGGACGTCGTCGAGCGGGGCGGCCAAGCCAGTGTTCGCGATCGGCTCGTCGGTCGAGTCGCCATTTGGCCGTGGCGTCGTGATCCAATTCCGAGCCGTCGACCGGATCTACGAGCTACAGCTGCTTCGGAGCGAGATCGCGATCGGTGGCGTCTACGTCCAGGAAAAGTGTCTGAAGGAGTCGACCGTGTCGCCGCCGCGCAGCTTCCTTTCGATGCTCGGCTTGGGATCTGGCGGCAAACCCACGATGTCGTCGCCTCAGTTGCAGGTGATGCCCGTGGAAGCGGGAGCGCGAGTGGCGACATCCTACGGCAACGGTGTCGTGCGCAACTACCGCGCGAGCGACGAGGTCTACGAAGTCGTGCTCACGGAGTGGAGTCTCACCGGCGGCCACGAAGTCGTGGCGTACCTGACGAAAGCGTGCGTCCAGCCAGTCGCGTCGGCGGCGTTCGACGGCATCCCATTGCTGACATTGTCGACCAAGAACCCGAATTCGGCGTCGCCGCCAAGTTCGTCGAGTGGCGGGATTTTCCAGTTGTTCCGCTACGGATTCTCGTCGTCCACGAGCGCGGAGGTGGTCGTCCGCGTGCCGTACGCTGACGAAGGCGCGAATCGCCGCGTGAAGACGGTGTTCGGCGACGCGACCACAGACATGCTGCAAGCGCACCAGGGCGTGTTCAAGGTCGTGTTTGACAACCCGCATCTCGACGGCGCCGTCGGGTACGTTCAAGTGAGCGGCATCGAGGACTTCCCGCCTCGAGTACGCAAGAACACGCTCGAGCTCTTTGGGAACCCGTTCAGCTACTTGCGCTGGAGCTCCGCTAGCAATGGAGACGCCAGTGGCGAGTACCCGGTTTCTGCGACTCTGTTCCGGGAGCCGCTGCATCCAAAGGGATCACTCGTGGTCACGTCGTTTGGCGAGGGCGTCGTGCGCCAGTACCGACCGGAAGATGACATTTACGCCGTGGCGCTTGGTCCGTCCATGGTGGGTTTCTTCACGGCATCGAGTCTGCAGCGTCCTGTGCGCGGCGTGGTCGGCATGCCCGTGAACACGCTGTTCGGGTCGGGCATGCTCCAGGAGGTGCGCGAGCGCGATGGCGTCCACGTGGTGTCGCTGCGGCACGCGCTGATGAACACGATGGAGATCTCGGCGTTTTTGCAGCCGTCGAGCGTCACGAGAGCGCTCAAGGCCGCACGCGGCGACATCGTGACGACGCCGTACGGCAAGGGCGTCGTGTTGTTCTACCGCAGCGAGGACGATTTCTACTGCGTCGCGCTCGAGTGGGGGGGCCGCCGCGACGGCAAGAGCCACGTGTCGGCGTTCATCCGCGAGCGCGACCTCGTGCGCTCGGGCCCAGTCGAGAAGAACTCGTCCGGGTGCGTCGTCATGTAGTTGGAATAAAAGAAAAAAAAACAAAGTGGAAGTCCGTGCCATGCTCAAACGTACAACAAAAAATAGACTGGCACTATGCGAGTGAGTTGAATATGATTTTTTTTCTTTTCGTGTGCATTTGGAATTGTTCGCGTCAACGCAGCTCTTCGTTGCTTGATAAAAGAGCTCAGCTCTGCGTGTTGGTGCGGAACTGCTCGCGCTGCAGGTGCTTGAGGCGGCAGCCGTTGGCGAAGTCGAGCGCCGAGCCTACTTTGCGGTCCGCCTGCTGCAACTTCGTCACGAGTAGCCACGAGTTGGCGGCGCACTTTAGCCACAGCGCCTGGCGCGTCTTGTCGAAAATGCACGTGCCTTCTACGCTCGACAGAGACGAACCAGTGTCGCCTGCGAGTCTCGCCTCCTCTTGGTGCACTGTCGGGTATCAACAAAGCAGCAAACGCATTTGAGCAAAAGCGAAACCCAGCAGGCGTCCAAGCAAACGGCCGTTATGAAGCTCCGAGACTCACCTAATGCCAGGTCTTCGCGCGTCGGTCGACGGATCTCGACGAGCTTCACGACTCTGTCCTTGAACTGCACGCTGACGCCGACAGAGTCGCTCAGCGCTTGCCATTTCTACAACCAAACGCCATTTTGTCACAGCTCTTTCGGACGATTCGACAGCAACAAACAGCAATGCAGTGGGAGCACGAACGCGGAAGATCTGGTCCGCGGTGTCGTGCTCGAGTGCGAGGATGCCGTCCTGGAATGAGATCTTGGGCGCCTTGCACGCCTTCGCGTCGTCCTGCACGACTGCGCGCTGCTTGTACTCGGCCAGGTGCTGCAGCGTCTCGAGCACGCACTCGGCGCCGAACGCAGCGAGGCGTTGCGACAGTCTACACGCACGCAGCGAGCGCCGTCAGCTCAGCTTCTTGTGGATCCACGAAACAAAGCCAAGACTCAATTGATAAAACGCAACTCGTTGCACTGGATCTCGGGCGGGATCGCGACCTCCTTTTGCAGCAGGATGCGGCCGACGTCGAAGGCGCGCGGGTCGATCTCGATTACCGACACGCCTGTGGCCGCGTCGCCGTTCAGCAGCGCGTGGTGGATCGGCGCGGGCCCGCGGTACTTTGGCAGCAGCGACGGGTGCATGTTGATCGCGCCGTGGGCCAGGTTCGCGAGCAAGTGTGGATGCAAAAAGTATCCAAAGGACACGACGACGCCGACGTCGTACGCGGCCTGCGTCGGCAGCGCCCAGTTCTTGAGTGTTTTCCTGCGTCACACAGCAGAATTCAGCGCCGTGCACTCGATCGAGACACCGTTCGGTCAGAGCCAAAGACTTTCTTACAGCTGCGGCGGCGTGTGGAACACGTCGAGGCCGTGGTCCAATGCGAAGCGCTTCACGGGCACCGGGTCCGTGCGCTTGCCGCGCCCGACCTTGCGGTCCGACGGGCAGATGACGTCGATCGTGTCGACGATGCGGCCGTCGTCCTGCTGGCTATTGCGCATACACACTCAGTCCTGTGGGTCTCTGCCACCAGCGCATGAAGCGAAAGCAGTGGGGCGAGCAAACCTGTTGGCGTAGAGTGCCTTGAGCGTCGCGACCGACACGTCGTCGGTGCCGAAGAACAGCACGCGGGATACCGCAGACGAAGACGTGGCTGCGAACGCGCGCCACTGCGTCCACGCGCGCGCGTCGGCGCTGCGGAGCAAGAGCGCTCCTGCGCGAGCGGAGCGACGCAGCATCTTCCGCCTGCAAACTGACTGATTGGCGTCGATTGGGCGATCTGAGCCAATCAGACGCCTCATTGGTGAACAGCAACATGGCGAAGAGCTCCGATGGGGGTGGATCATTTGCCATTGACGCAGTGCAAACACATACGAATAGACTCATCTCTTCAAAGGGCCGCGCACGAGCTCCTGCGAGCCCTGCGCTGGATGGCGCGCCCTCGAGGCCTTTGATGACGAAACACGGACACACGAACTCGCACTTTCTCTCTTCTCTGCTGCTGCTGGGGCCGCTTCGGACGACTGAATCGCGGCGGCCCGCTGGGCGAGAACTACTGCCTACTCTACACGGGGTTGGCCACGATGATCACGGCCGGACCGAAGACCGGGCCGGCGCGCACGAGCTCCGCGTAGAACGCTTGGCCCGTGCGGATGCCGCGCAAGTGGATGACCAGGTTCGCGGCGACGAGGATGCACACGAACAAGCCGAGGCTGCTGCCCGAGTAGTATTGCGTCGCGTACTCGTCATCGTCGCTGTCGTCGCTCGCAGTGACGGTCGCATCGCCGATGTACAAGAACGTGATCACAGTCAACCACACGTTGAGCACGATCATGGCGTAGTTGAGCCAAATGTACGAGCGGATCCACTTCATGCGCACGAGGTCCATGGGCGGCCGCGCGCCGTAAAAGCCCACGAAGCCCGTCATCAGCCCGATCACGCCCATGAAGAACGGCTGCAAGAAGAAAAACGTTGCGATGTAGTACGCGAGCATGAGGCCCGCGACCCAGCGGCACTTGTCCATAAACTCAAAGTTCGAGTGCTCGTAGTTGGCGCCCGTGGGGATCTGCGTCATGATGTACGGCATCGGCATCGGCGGCTGCGTCGGTTGTCCGTTCACGATCGGGATGTTCCTGCCGCCCGCGAGGTGGCTGCTGATGTGGCTGATGTTGCCGAACGGCCGCGCCGTCGCGATCGGCGGCAACGTGCCTGGCGTTGGCTGCGCAACCGCGTACGGGATCTCGGAGCTCGTCGTCGCGAGCCCTTCAAACGGGACGCCCTTCGCGGCCGCGTCTGCCGCCACGGGCGTCGGAAGCGCCATCGGAGCTGGCGCTGGAGTCGGCGCCGCTAGCGGCACCCGCTCATGCTGTGCGGGCGTCGATGCCGTGCTGCTGTCATCGGCGGTGCTCATGCTGTGGCTCCAAGGACTTGTTTTGTCTGTTGCTAGCGTTCGCGTTTGCGCCTGCAACCTCTGGTGCTTTCCTTCGGATGCGCGGCGGACGCGGGTGCTCGAAGAAGGCGCTTGTTGGGGTGAGTGGCGGCCGCGCGCAATGCTCCCGCCAAGTTGCTTTCTTGCTTGGAGACGGCTCTGAAGGGCGGAAAAAGAGCGCCTTGGTGGTTTTGTGTCCTGTTTTTTCTTTTCCTGCATGATCACGGATTTTTGACCAATGACAATTTGAAAGCGACTGCATTTCAGCGAATTGGAGGGTGGGTTTTGGTGGTTGATGGACTTGGGGGAGGAAGAAATGTCACAGAAAGTTCAGGACGACACTTTGAGTGGGTTAGTCGGTTTCGTGTTTTCTCCCTAGCCCTAGTTGCATGGCGTCACCCCGAACCACTGCCCTCATTCGGTGCAGTATCCACTTTTCGACACGCAAATGTAGATTTTTGACAGTCGTGAGTCCAGTTTTGGACGTGCCAGCGTTCAGCCACCTGCCTTTGCAAACGCATCCATACTAATACCTTGTTTTGATACACCGCAACTGCCAACCTTGACTGCGTTTTCGACACCTTGAATTATGTTTTCGACACGGTTCAACAACGCAATCGCTCTCTCGTTTCGAAAGCGCTCGTGATTTTCCCACCGCATTTTGGCATACTTCTTGGAATTTCATAATGTGGTCCACATCGCATTAGCTCAACAAAGGCTTCGGGGGAAGGAACGAAACGTGGCAGCACATATCGGATCTGAAAAATAAAAAGCTTCACGAGCTGCTCGTCGTCGCTTGTCCCCGTGGAGCCGCAGTCCGACAGATAGAAAGAGAAAGAGTCAGCGAGATGTACTCGGTGTGGACGCGCGTAAACGCCGTGTTCTTCACGTCGCTCATGGCGCTCGCGGTGATGTGCACGCTCACGTCGTTCAGCACGTACCTGCACGAGGCCGCGCCCGTAGTGGCCACGCTGCAGCTCAACAAGCTCCACTCGCTGCGCAACTACCGCGACCGCACGGACCGCGCCACGCTCTCCTTCGACCTCGACGCCGGTGCGTTCGCATGCCAATGGTGCTCCTTGCTACATTGTCTGTGATGTAATCGTGTCTAATCGCAATGTTGATGGTAAAATACACAAATGGACAGATCTGAGCTCGGTGTTCAACTGGAACGTGAAGCAGCTCTTCGTGTACGTCGTGGCCGAGTACGAGAGCGAGAAGAACGTGAAGAACCAGGTGGTGATCTGGGACAAGATCGTGCAGACCAAGGACGTGGCCGCGAATCTACAGTTCCACGACGAGGGCGTCGAGTACTTCCTCTCGGACCAGTACGACCAGCTGCGCGGCACGAACGTGACGCTGCGGTTAGAATGGGATGTCATGCCCGTGTGCGGCCGCCTCTTTGTGTACTCGGCGGGCCGCTCGTCCTTCGTGCTGCCGTCCACGTACCAGGGCAAGGCGCCTCGCGGCCGCTACTAGTCTCATGGAAAGAGGGGACCATAGAGGAAAAGCAACGCAGTGGAGAGCAAACCGCGCAACGCGACACAGCAAAACACAGAGCAGAGCGCAATCCATTTAACACGCCCATATCCTTTAAATATCCGTCCCCAGCACTTGTCGGTTTCCTGCCCTCCCTCTCTTCTGTCATCCTCTACCGAGACCAGGTGATGCCGATGGCGATTCATATCTTTTCGAACCGCGCTCGGATCGCAGCGAACCCAGCCGGCTTCTCTTGCTCGAGGTCGTGACCCGCAGAGGGCGGTGGCGCGGTCGAGAGGTCCCCATTGCGGTGCTCACTGGACCGCGGTGGGAGCGTGTTGAACGTCGCTGCTGTCCCAGATTGCGTGCGCCGCAGTGATCTCGAGTGACTCAGTGACTCATGAGGGACGCCAGCAGTCGACACACTGTCGTTCAGACTTGGTGCCTTCTCGGCCGCCTTTCGCCGCTGCTTCATTTGCGCGGCGATCGATTTGATCTGATCCATCCCGCCCGTGCTTGTCGCCCGAGCCACGGCTACGCTGGATTTCGTCGGCGTCGTTGGAGGCAATGCAGAAGGAGCATAAAGCTGCTGCTCGGCGCTGACTTGAGGAGATCTGCTGCTGTTTTCCAACAGAGTCGAGCTTGGGTCTCTCAGCGAGGACGTGTCGATGCTCGCGGCCGATCTCGACTTATGCAGGCGCTTGGAGCTAAAGCTTCTCTTTTTCTCCAGTGTCTGGGTGTTGTGCATCCCGTCGTCCACGCTTTGCCTGGCGCTACTTGGATGAGACCTTCGGGGCTCATCGACGACATGCTCAGCTATCGTCGGCGGAACCACTCCAGCAGATCCTACGCCTGGCTTCAGATTGCTGCCGTTGGACGTTGGCAATGACATCTCTCGGGTTGCAGCAGCACCTGTAGTTGTCGTACTAGGCTCGGAATCATCGCCAATCCGATAACTGAGCGGCAAACTTCGCGCGAGTCGGAGCTGATCGTTGAACTTTCTCGAGTTCTTTTTTTTCTTCATACGCTTGTGCTTTTCGGCTTCTGTCTCTTGGCCAACAGTGGCCTCTTCTTCGTTTGACGCCGTTGACTTGTCGCTTCCATTGAAAACACCGTTGGCGCTTCCTGAAGACGCACTACCAAACAAATCTTCCCACGACTCGTCCTCATTCGAGCTTGCTGCTGAGATCTTTGTGGATGAGACCGACGCAAGGCTCTTCATTTCTTCCAAATCGCGCACGCCACTCGCCGTCACGCCGCTGCTGGACAACGACGCCATGCTCACGATGCTCCCCTCCAGTGACCGCACCGTGACAGCGTCCGAGATGATCGACTGCGTTCGACTGCGCAAGAACGGCCGAAATTTCTGGCCGCTGAGCGCTCCGCCGCATAGATTCGTCCAGTCCGAGAGTGTCAACGAACTGAATTGCACGGCATCATCGCCTCCCGGTTCGCGGCGAGGCTCTCTCTCGTCCAGCTGCAACGACTGCACGGAGGAAATGACGTTCATGCGCTGATCTTCGCCCAGCTCATACGCAAAGCACACGTTCTGCGCATACTGCAAAATCTGCTTCCGCGAGAAACCAAACGTCGCCATGTGGTAAATGAACGCCGTCAGCTGGCCAAAGACAATGTTGTGGACATGGAGCACCACTTGCGCGCGCTCCGGGTTCGGAAGCATGTGCCATGGGGTCTCTTGCGGGTTCTTGCTCAGTTCTTCGCCAACGCTGACTAGCAGCGCATTCCCCCAATATTGCGGGAATGACCAAATCGAGTGGTCACTCAAGGCCGCATGCAAGTACACCTTTTGGCCTTCGACGCTGCCTTTCCGATAGAATGTCTGGATCATGTTCATCACGTTCTTCACGGTCTTTGTGTCTTCGCTCTCCGAGCACGCGTCCAGCAGCAGTTGCAAGGCAACCGCAAGTTGGTCGTACCCGAGCTTTAGGAGCTCCAGGCCATGCGTGCGTTGCTGGTTCAGGCAGTCCAAGATGGTCTTCCGCACGATCGCCATGCGATACATGGCGAGCGCCGTTGAGTCCGTGAATCGGTTCCGATGGCGCGTCGACGTGCTCTTCCCGGCTTGCAGCAGCGTGTCGGGCTCCACAAAGCAGCTCCCAACGAAATCTTTGATGATCTCGATATCGTTTGGCGAGATGCCAGCTTCCTTCACTTTCACCATGTCGTCGGGAGTCAGCGTCAAATAGTTGCTTGGCTCCTTCGCCACCGCAATGGATTGCTCATAATGCCAGTGGCGGTGCCACTCCACGAGGTACAGCGCCTTGGCATGGCGATGCGTGTGCTCAGGCTGCATGCAGTCCACGACGTACTGCTGGATCACCGAGTCGCGATCCATCTCCCGCAGCATCTTCTGCATGCGCGACATGGCTTCGATCTCCGCCTGCAGGATCGCCACTTTGGTCTCGACAAACTGGTTCATTACAATGAGCATCGTGTCGAGGCGGTCTTCCTCCATGCTCTGCGACAGCTCGGTCGCTTCTTCGACCACTTGGTCGCGCCGCTCGATGCTCGAGTACAGCACGTTGCGCGCGTCCTCGTACTCGAACGTCGCAGCTTCGTCCTCTGCAAACGCGCTCGCGAAGCGGTACTGCGCGAGCTGGTACGCGCGGATCACCTCGGGGTTGTTCGGCTGGACCTGGTACGTCGCTTCATTGGCTTCGAGCACTTTTTTCCAGTGCATGAGCTCGTCCTCGGCGCGCTCCTTGCGCAGCTTCGCCTTCTCCATCTTCTTCTCGGCGAGCGCCACGTCCTGCACGCTTTTCTGCACGGCGTTGTACGCGTCGCGCGCCCATTTCTTCGACTTGCCCGAGTTGTCGAGTGGCTTGGTCATCTCGAGATACGCCTTGCTGGCCTCGAGGTGCTTCTGGCCGACCGTCGCGTTGTAGTGCTTCATCTGCGTGAAGAAGCTCTCGAAGGAACTCTGCGCGATCTCCTGCGGCTGCATGCTCGTGATGCACGCGTCGCTCAGGTGCATCTGCGCCACCATGTGCTGCGTCGTTGAGCTCGCCTTGAGGTACTTGCGCAGCTGCTTGCGCACGCGCACGCCGCTCTCCACGCGCTCGCTCACGCGCACGAACGGCACCTGCCGGAAGGTCGGCCGCCCCGTGCCGCCGTGCAGCGGCGTCGGGCGCTCGCCCAGCATGTACGGCGGCGGCTGCACAAGCGCGCACATGTCGAAAGTTCAAGACTGCTGAGAAAAACCCGCAGAGAAAGCGTCATAATGGGGCGGGGTTGATACGGGCTACGCCCTATCAACAATCCGCTGTCGCGGATTGTTTTTTTTTTTGGGGGGGGGGGG
>JAADVP010000190.1:0-31627 GCA_023335675.1 Globisporangium solare | reverse complement strand
TATGGCGGACTCTTAAAATGTATAAGTGCATTTCTTGTGGACTGTGTTTTGATTGAGACGCTGAAAATTCAGCACAAGAATATCCCGCATAACTTCTCTACGCTCTCAACTTTTCAGCCTCCCATTCGCAAAATTAGAGGGGGGAAAAAAATACATTTTTGACTTTTTTGCCTGTTCTTAAACTTTTGGCGTGCGCTGTACGCGTTGAAAGATAAGAATAGTGTTACTAAATTCCGGCATATTCATTTTGATGGGTAAGTTCTTAGGACAGGTTTCATTGCGCTGCACGTGAACCGTTTCCCACTCAGAAGTTGCCATCACGTCCGACAAGTGACAAGTCTCCTCTCGAGTTCCTTGGGATCCAAAATGCGGCGACGAACGAGTGGTAGCGCTCTCTCAGTCTTTTAATCGCGCGATCTGACGCAGCCACGACCCGCCCGCATCAGCTCAGCATGGCAACAGCTTGTGTGCTGGCTGCGCTCACGCTGCAGAGCGCGGCGGCGCGTCCCGAGTACATCGAGATGCTCCCGAACGGCGCTAACACGGGCGTCGAGGCGCTCGGCCACACGAACCACATCGGTGGCGGCAGTCTGACTGACTTTGGCGTGGACTTTGCTACAGCTGGCCACAAATGGACGAACTCGCTCTGTGAGAAGGACTCGGACGGAGACGGACAGACGAATGGTCAGGAGCTCGGCGACCCGTGCTGCGCGTGGACGCTCAAGACCTACCAGCGCGTGGAATGGATTAAAGGCGTGTTGCCACCCGCGGACGCGACCAAGACGTCTGATCCAGCGCTGTGGGCGAAGATCAACTGCACGGCAGTAAATGCCGACAGCATCTCAACAACCGTACCAAAGAGTGTACCAACGCCAGTACCGGCCAGTGGAGCTGCGACATCTTCAAAGCTGCCTCCTGCAGGTGGACGCAGCGCTGCATTACTGCCAGTTATCTTTGCTACAGTAGCTGTTTTCTGGTAGCACAGTGTTGACCTGTGGATCTAGCGCCTAGTGGTGAATATGGCTTCACTCGCGCATCGAGCATTGGGCTCGGGGCCCTGCTTCTCGCTTGGTTGGCTGCCATCCATTTATAAGGTCACCTGCTAATGTGTGATTGGATCGACTTGATAAATGTCGTGAAAGCCTTTCATTTTTTTAGATGCTTTTACTGCTTTTCGTCTTTATGAATACAATCCCATTCTTCCAATACAGTCAAATTCTGAACACTCACCTCCCAAAACGTACATCGGCATACAACGAAAGAGACAAGTTACGCTCGTCAGATACGCAAAACAGGCGCAAGCAGACCAGACTCACACATCGTACACCGCCGTCTATTGTCCGTAAAACTCCGAATACCAGGCCCAGGTCTTGGCGAGGCCGACCGACAAAGGTGTCGTCGGCTTGTACCCGAGCAACCGCTGGGCTTTCGAGACGTTCGCAGCGGTTCTTGGCACGTCGCCGGGTTGGTCGGGCAGGATCTTGATCGTCGCGCGCTTGCCCACAAGCGACTCGATCGTGGAGATAAACTCGGTGAGGAGCACCGGCGAGCCATTGCCCAGGTTGAACACCTCACAGCCTCGGCCCTTGTCGTGGCTCAAGAGCACGCCTTGGACGATATCGTCGATGTATGTGTAGTCACGCGACGAACTGCCATCTCCGTACTGCTCAATCGCAATGTCCTTGGCGATGCGATCCATGAACTTGAATGGCGCCATGTCAGGACGTCCACGCGGTCCGTATACCGTGAAGAAACGCAGCCCCATCGTCTCGATCTTGTACAGGTGGTGGTAGGTGTGCGCGAGCAATTCGCACGACTTCTTGGTCGCGGCGTACGGGCTCACAGGGAAGTCGACCACGTCTTCTTCGCTGAAGTACTCCTTCATGCTGCCACCGTACACGGAGCTGCTTGACGCGTACACGAAGCGGTTGATCCCAAATTGACGGCACGCCTCAAGCAGCACGGTCGTGGCCTGCACATTCGAGTGAATGTACAGAAGCGGGTTGTCGATGCTCGGACGCACGCCTGCGCGCGCCGCGAGATGGATCATCGACGTTGGCTTGGTCTCCTTGATCGCGCGGCGCACAAGCTGCTCATCGCACAAGTCGCCAATGTAGATCGAGACGCGCTCGGCCGAGTACGTCGCCGTGAGGTGCGCGAGGTTGGCCTCCTTGAGCTTGACGTCGTAGTAGTCGTTGACTTCGTCGATGACCACGACGTTGTCGCCGCGTTCGAGCAGCGCGACGCAGGTGTGGAAGCCGATGAACCCGGCAGCGCCAGTCACGAGGATCGTCTGTGCAGCAGTGTCAGCTCCAGTAGCAGCAGCGACAGGCGAAGGGAACGAGCTCACGGGCGTCAGCGCAGAGAACGGGGGCATTGGGGCCATGGTGAGACTTGTGGGGAAAGCGCTGCTGCTTGGTCTGCAAATTGGGGAATGAGACTCGAGCGTAGCTGCTCGAGTTGCTTTGCCAGCAGGCGCTTGGAGAGGATGCGGCAACAGATCGGACGCGAAGCGCTTCATTTGCAGCATTTCCAGATGGCGGGTGAACAACGACCCCGAGCCCTAGCACTGCTTGACTGATGTTTATCGTGCGTCGTCAGCCCGCGATGGTGTTGTTGCCTTCTATATGCGGTAAAACCTGTATTAAGCGCTGCGGTTCAAAAAACATATTTTTCCATTTCGTAACGCGTTGTTTTCTACACAGATAAGTAGTACAGCATTTTTCCTTTTTATTTATCTATAAAATGATATCGAATGGACAGTAGCACTCTGGCGTCTATGGCAGGTTTTGATATGCAGTAGTTGACCTACCGCATTGTTGTAGGATAATCCCCTCGATCATCACACGACGCACTGAAAGCACCACAGTCGGTCGGCAATGCCCTTGCCGATCTTGAAACGGTGCCTTGTACATCGCCTCAGTACAAGGGAAAACTCAAAAAGATAGCATATTATATACCTATATAGAATTATAGAGTATACTTTGGCACAAGCAAGCATCTCCATCCTATCAAGTTGGAAGACGGGTCAGCCATGTATACAGTTTCGCCGGTGATGCTATCCAGAAAGGTGATTGCTGAAATTTACCGTTCCGCAGCATTTCAATTGACAAACCCCGAAGCCGCCACCCATCCAGATGCCGCGCGCACGCAGCCACACGTACTCGTGTTGGAATCGAACTCTACAAATTTCCTACTGCGTAAACAGCGTAGCAGTGCTGGATGGTCCAAACACTTGCACGCGTGTACAGAACGGCGACCTGATCATTTGCGGCTTTTCAAGCGTCCGAGTAAGATCAGCTTGGCACTTCTGTCAGACCATGCGATCCGAGCACAAGGCGAGAGACAAGCCATATTAACTGTACAGTCCATGCTCACTGTTTAGCCATAGTAGAATAGATCGGAAATCGAAGGGTATTGTATCTTCTACCAACACTTGCTCATCCGCTGTGCTACAATTTTATTAGAATTATCTGAGATACTGCCACATTTTATTGTATAATTTGGTTTTGGTCATGCAAAGGTAGGAGGAGTAGCTAAAAAACGGAGGATAAATTGTAGCGGGATTCGCATTTCCGCTTCGGGATGGAAAACTGAAAAAGCGTGCTGAAAAGTGGATTGACGACACAGTTTGACGAACCGAGACTGCCATATGACATCGCAGTGGGATGGTCGGTTCAATGAAAACCGTGTCATGGGATCGCTTTCCCGTGCGAAGACCCCGATCCTCGCGGAGCCGTCCGCGCCACCGTCGTCGCCTTTACACTGCGATGCGAATGATATTTTTGCGCTTTCGATGGTGACGTGTTCTTGCGAGTCATCTGTGCGCGGACAAATCTGAAGCAGCCACGATCGGACACTCCGCATCCACACCGGCTAATAACAGTTCAAGATGAGCGCGCAAAAGCCTGAATTGCAAGAGAGAAGCAGCAACATACTTTTTTCCAATACAATTCGCTTTCACTCGAGCCGCGCTCTTGCTGTCGTATGCGACTACTGCATTAATCAGCGGGTCCACTTTCAGTATTGATTACTTATTATGTCTCTATTTCATACTTTTATACCACAAAGTTACGGATGGCTAGCAAAACCATCACTCTTCGTCCCATTGTGCCGAGCGCACGCACTCTTTCCAGCCTTGATCTGGTCACAGTCGAGTGCGAGTTGCTGCAAAGACGAGAGAATGAAGGCACTCAACCACGAAGCGTAGCCCTCTGTGCTCGACGACAGCTTTTGCTGGCTGGCGTGTCGCCTGCGCAGTCGAGTGGCTTGCGCCGCCCTCTGCTTCAGTTTGGTGTCCACGTCCGTTAAGACTCGACGACGTCCATGGAGAGCATTTTCTGGCGCTTCTTCAATCGGTTGCAAAGATGTCTTTCACTCGCGTTTGCATTCTACGGAGTTCGCGAATGGTGCTTGCGACCATCGCTACGAGCCCTATACTTCTTAGTACGTGTGGTCGGCAATGCGCTGTCAAGTTGCATCGGTGAGCATCTCGATATCCCGACCCTTTCTCCGCGCTATCGTCTCGATCACAGGTGTTGACTGCGTCGCACCACCACAGCGTCTCCAATAAAGAACCCCTAGCACCCGCTCTTAGCAATGCCACCATCTGCGCTACCGTACGTCCTCCCGAGACAAAGCGATGCGGTGTTCAGAACGTGGTGGTGCAATTCCCCCGTTGGGTACTGCTTCCATCACTTTAATCCTGGACCCCATCGAGCCTGCCTTTTCGGCACTCAGCAGCAGCGATTGTACATTTGTTTAGAATACAAGACGTGGTCGTCCGAAGTGTGAATATTGAGTGGATCCTCTGAAAGTGTGGCGAGCTCCCGTGTCCAGCACTTCAACGGTAAACACCCATCATATTTACTCGATGCACGTTGCAGGTGAATCGTGATGATGAAAGAACTATTAATCTGGGATTTGAGATTTCCTGAAGTCTCTCAGTCTACCTACAAATTGTGGGCTGTTAGACGGAGTGTGTTAAATACATGGTCGAGAGTCAAGTGCTGTTGTGATTGTTCGATTCTCTGGACAGAGTCGCCTGTCACTGGTCTCAAAAGCTGTTGTGACGTTTTCGTGTCCACCGCGATGTTGGCTCGGTAGTCGGCTGCTTTGTTGTGGTTACGTCGTACGTGTGTCCAGTGAATACCGTTAAACCCTCGTGAGAGTCTTGTGATCTCGTTGATTTCCACCGCCAAGTCTGGATTTGTGCGTTTCCGTTGAAGTGGTCGATAAGGAATCGACTGTCGCCTATAGCCTCGATCACTGCGCTGCGTCCGTTGTTCCCGTGTTTCGCTGAAGCCAGTCCCATCCAAAGAGCGAAGACTTCGCAAAAATCGTTGGTGACTCCAGGCCCACGATACGCGTATCCACAGGTCTGCAGTGCCCATTGGTTGCTTTGTCTGCTCCATTTTGAGACGCATCACACGCTGCCTCCTGGGCCTGGGTTCCCTCTGGAACACCCGTCAAAATGCACCCGAATCAACGTTTGCTTAGGGTGCGCACCAGGCACCTCTATTAACGTTGCGGGTGAATCATAACCTCTCTCCGCTCGTCTGCTCGGGGATCACGGCTTTTGGATCGCTATTGGATCCGCGGGTCTGGAGCGATCCATCAGGCGTTTGTGTGCATTTCATTGCGCAAGCTGCACGGCATCAGCGAACTGGCGGTAGTTCCCAATTTCAAGATTCTCAGCATCGTGATGCCGCTTCGCTGGATTCGGTAGGTGCGCCTTGACCGACAAAAATGTTGGATAAAACTGCGGAATACAGTACTTTGACTCGTCCGTCGTACGGTGCCTGGATGTCGTGTGTGTGTGCATCCAGGACTCGATGCCGCTTCGTGAGTGCGTTAATCACAACAGCTTCGTTCATGCTGCTTCCATTTTGTTGGCACTGGTCGTTTTTCGCCAATTGCTCCACATTTCCAATAGAAAAATGCACCAGCCTGCAACTCGCTGATTGCGCGACCTTCACTCATGAGTCCTAAAAATCCAATGGGCAGTAATGGATTCGCATGAAGTGAAACGTGATGCGCGCAGGTAGGTATTGCTTTAATATCAGTACATTTGTGTCTGCATCCATTGCATTCCTTCGCGGGGAGGATTGCTTTAGGGTATATGGAGAGTGGACTCCTGCTGAACCGAAAGTCTTCTTCTCCGGCTCTCGTTCTCTCTCGCGTGCGCCTGCCTTCCATTCCGCGTTCCTTCTCCCATTCCGACATTCGCCGCGTCCTGCGCACATGTCATCGTCTTCTTCTTCTTTCGCTTCTCTGTCTTCTGCTGCCGCGGGCGAGCGCTTCGATGTGGACGCGATCATCGCCAAGCTGTTGAGCGTGCGCGGCGAGCGCCCCGGCAAGCAGGTACACCTGCTTGAGTCCGAGATCCTCGGTCTCTGCTACCGCGCGCGCGAAGTGCTGCTGTCGCAGCCCACGCTCCTTGAGATAGAAGCCCCCGTTAAGATCTGTGGTGCGTAGGGACTAGTTTAGGCGCAGATGCCTCGAGTGTGAGTGATTTAGTAGATGCGAAGGGGTCGCCATCTGCAGTATTGAAGGCTGATAAAGTAGAGTGTGGTGGCACGACGTCCAATACGTAGGCGACATCCACGGGCAGTACTATGACTTGCTGCGCTTGTTCGAGTACGGAGGCTTCCCTCCGGACTCCAACTACTTGTTCCTCGGGTGAGCACCACATACATACATGCACACACACATTCTATTGCCAAACGTTCGTCAAGTGTAGTCCTCTAAGTGCCTGTGTCGAATACTTCTATCCTATCGCCCATACCAACACAGGGACTATGTCGACCGTGGCAAACAGAGCATCGAGACGATCTCGCTGCTCTTGGCGTACAAGATCAAATACCGCGAAAACTTTTTCCTGCTGCGCGGTAACCACGAGTGCGCGTCCACAAACCGCATCTACGGCTTCTTTGACGAATGTATGTGTAGTGTGTGTGCGTGTGGCCTGTTCCGGTGGCCGCAACTATGTTACTAAGGAATGGTTTTGCTCTCAATCTCCAGGCAAGCGCAGATACAATATCAAGATGTGGAAGGCGTTCACCGACTGCTTCAACTGCCTCCCGCTCGCTGCCATCGTCGACGACAGGATCTTCTGCATGCACGGCGGCCTCTCGCCCGAGTTGGCGCATATGGAGCAGATCAAGCGGTTCGTGCGCCCCACAGACATCCCGGACTCGGGCCTCATGTGCGATCTGCTGTGGGCGGACCCAGACTCGGCGACCAACGGCTGGGGGGAGAACGACCGCGGCGTGTCGTTCACGTTCGGTGCCGACGTTGTGGCCAAGTTCCTGGAGCGCCACGACCTGAACCTGATCTGCCGCGGCCACCAAGTGGTCGAGGACGGGTACGAGTTCTTCGCCAAACGGCAGCTGGTCACGATCTTCTCGGCGCCCAACTACTGCGGCGAGTTCGACAATGCCGGCGCGATGATGACCGTGGATGAAACGCTGTTGTGCTCGTTCCAGATCCTGAAGCCCGCGGAAAAGTCCAAGAAGCAGCGATACTTGTAAGGAGAGAGCGGTCGTTCGGTCACGTGCGTTTACGATTGTGTACTTGTCTGTCTCGTGCCGTGTAGCCATGACGAGACTTGAATGCAAACGCTTTTTCGTTTGGCGCTTGCGCATTCGTCGCTGCCAGTCTCATGTGGTTGTCAGAGTGAGTGTCACTCACAGTGCATGCGCAAACGCTTGTCAACGAATGTCTGGTTTCCGCCAATCAGATCGCTCAAAAGAGATTGGCCAAACACCTTGAAGCGAAGCTGCAACCATCACTCCGAACGTAGTTGCTGGTACTTCGTTCGCACTTGCCATTTGCCATTTGCCATTTGCCATTCGGCATCCAACCCCAAAAGCACTTCCTCCAGGCCCTGGTCACGCTCAAGTAACCGCCCGCAATGAGCCCCAAGGAAGAAACGTTGCCGTTGCTGCTACCGATCACAGTCGTGGAGTCCCCTGTGGCAAAATTGCCGTCGAAGGCGCTGCCGAACGCCACGCAGCCACACTCGCTGCTCGGCATCGCGTGTGTCGCAGCGTCGGCGGTGTGCTTCAGTGTGATGTCGACGTTTGTCAAGTACGATACGTCGGCCATGACGTCCGTCGAAGCAGTTTTCTGGAGATCCTTCATCGCCTGCATTTTGAACTATGTACGTGCTGTCCAGTGCTCACTCGGACCTGTTGATAGTACTCGACGTACTGACGGCTAATCGCTTCATGCACAGGGGGTGATCCTGTACAGAGGCCAGAGCCTGTATGTGAAACCCAAAGATCGGAAGACGATGCTATATCGAGTGATCTCAGGATTTGCGTCGATCGCGTTTCAGTTTTACGCAATTTCGCAGATGGTGCTCGCGGATGCCAGTGTGATCATCTTCACCAGCCCCGTGATCACATTCTTCTTGGTACGAGTGGCTCTGCTTAGCCTCACCCAATCTCGTGTGGCATCATGTCTGAAATCTGTCGATGTGTTGAATGTAGGGCGCATGTCTGCTTCACGAGCACATTGATCTCCCAAGCTTCCTTTGTGCGATTACGTCGTTTGCGGGACTCGTCTGCGTCGTTCGCCCTGGATTCCTCTTCGGATATAGTCACGATACAGCCGCAACGGATGGCTCGTGGATTGCAGTTGGATCAGGATTGCTCGGCGCGGTCGGCCAAGCGTTTGTGTACATCTACGTACGCAAGCTGCGCCACCTGCACGTGCAAGTGATCATCCACTACTTCATGTTCTTCAGCATCATCGTGTCGCTTATGTACATTGCAGTCTTCCAGCGGGTACATTCCGACTTCGATCTCCTCTCTTCACAGCTACTTTCACAAACTGACCGCGACGTGTGTATTTGTTTCGCTTGCTTTTCTATGCTGCAGCGCTTCGTGATCCCAAGCGACCTCACCATGTGGACGGCCGTGATCGGCAGCGGCGTGTTCACCTTTGTCGGCCAGACGTTCCTCACGAAGGGCTTCCAACTCGAGAAAGCGGGCATCGCGTCCGTCATGCGGTACCTCGACGTCGTGTGCGTGTTCATCTGGGACGCCGTCTTCCTGCACGAGCGCATCAACCACTGGAGCGCAGTCGGCGCTGCGATCATCTGCGTTTGCGCCGCCATCATTGCGCTGCGGAAAACGAAAGCATAGACTCAGGTTGCACCAGTAAAGACGCGTCCATATACATCTATGCAATTGGATCCACGCATCTATTGCCATGAAAACTTTAGAGCAACGCTGGTGCGTGCAGTAGCCACCCAGCTTCTTGTGACATCCATACATCACACTCATCATTCCATGTGACGATGGGACGTCTCACCTTTTTTTCATCCAATCACTTCCCTCTAAAATACTTTCAGCAAATCCTTTTGCTTTATTACTCACCCATTGATATTCTTTCTACCAATCACGATATGTTAAAAAGCATCAACCATTTTGAGCTGCCATCTGATTGGTCAGTTGTCACAGCAGGGGTTGCACTCTTCTTGTAACTACGACCATCACTCTACGATTGACAACCGTAGATGGCCATGAACGAGGAGCTCATTCGTGTTCTTGCGCCGCCGCTCAACTCGATCGACAATGAGCCCCAGAGAGACGAACCCGCTGCTACCCACGACGGTGCTGCGCTCCGAAGGCGCGAGCCCCATCGCGTCCTCGTACGACGCGCCCGCCAAGCTGCACGGCGAAGACGACAAGCCGCACAAACTGCTCGGCATCGGCTGCGTCGCGGCGTCCGCCGTGTGCTTCAGTCTCACGTCGACGTTCGTCAAGTTCAACACATACTCGATGACGTCCATGGAGGCGATCTTCTGGCGCTCGCTCGTGGCGCTTGGTCTCAACTATGTATGTATCTGGATTTTCAGCATACATTTCAATTCTCTTTGGCGCTAATAGCTCTTGTTGCATTGTGCGGTTACAGGTATTCATCTTATGGAATGGCGAATCGCTGTATGTGAAGCCCGAAAACCGCATGATGCTGTTCTACCGCGTGCTCGCGGGGTTCTCGTCGATTTCGTTTGCGTTCTACGCCGTATCGCAAATGGTGCTCGCCGATGCGAGCGTGATCATCTTTACGAGTCCCGTCATCACGTTCTTCTTTGTACGTAGCCTTTCGCGACATTGCCTTACTATCAGACGCTGTTACTAATTCAACGCCGCGTATCTCTGCGCACGTCTAGGGCGCCTGCTTGTTGCACGAGAAGATTGATCCACCGAGCTTCTTCTTCGCTGTGCTGTCATTCGCCGGTCTGATTTGCGTCGTTCGTCCTGGCTTCCTGTTTGGCTACGATCATGCGACTGCTGGGACCGATGGTTCATGGATCGCGATCGGATCGGCGCTTCTTGGTGCCATCGGACAAGCGTTCGTGTTCATCTCGGTGCGCAAGTTGCAGGGCATGAACGCGTTCGTGATTGTGCACTACTTCATGGTGTTCAGCATTGTGATGGCGCTTGTTTGGATTGCGATTTTCCAGCGCGTACGTTCTGCAACTTTGTGTGCAAATTGATTGTGGGTATGGTGCCTAATCACGTGTCGATTGTTTCGCTTTGGGCAGCGCTTTGTGGTCCCCGACAGCTGGTCGTTGTGGGTGTCGGTCATTGGGAGTGGTGTGTTCACGGGCGTGGGCCAAATGCTGCTCACAAAGGGATTCCAGCTTGAAAAAGCTGGCATCGCGTCCGTTATGCGCTACCTCGATGTCGTGTGCGTGTTCATCTGGGATGCGGTCTTGTTGGGCGAGAAGATCAACCACTGGAGCGTCGTCGGTGCTGTCATCATTTGCGCTTGTGCTGCGGTGATCGCGCTTCGCAAGTCGAGATCTAAGTGAAAAGTCTTCCTGCATGCTGACTCAACTGCAGAACGACGACTTGCTGCAGAAATAGATACTTCTTTGATCCGTGTCCTGATTTTCTTTCTTAATTCACTCAAAAGAAGTTTGGATCTGCTAAAGATCTAGCAAACGGTGGCACAGCTGCGGTGTCTTCGTTTGTGTTGGCAGATTTGTCTCGTATCGCTTCCATTAGATCGGAGATGGCTGCCTCATCGCCCAGACAAGACACGTGGAAATGTGCTTATAGAAAAATCGCTGGCCGCCCATTCACGTTTTGGTCAAAAGATCTCTTCTGTTCGTAAAATTTCGTACCACTTCCATCTACAGTATTGTTGCACATCTAATCTGCCACCCAATAAGCGCAAGAGAGTACCCAGCACACAAAAGCGCAGCCATTCCACGAGCGTGCCAAAAGGTCAAGCAGCAAGGGCCAACCATCCATCCTACTTTAGTGCAGATAGATCATCTCGTGAACAGAACGCATTGACCTCGCCCTCGCCTGTTTTACAACCACCAACTTGAAGCAACTTATGTCAAAGAAGGTACAACATTGGGTTTACGCACGTATGTTTTGTCTGCATCTACAGTACCTATGACATTTCTTCCGCGATCCTTTCCAAAGCCAACTCGTTGGTTTCTCCACTCTGCTGTTTTTCTTCTCTATGACTCAGTGCGCAGCCGTTACAGAGAGAAGGAGGACGGATCCCACCTCAGGAAGAAACTGCCACGTGAGACTCGGCTCACGAAGCGGTCCGTTTCTCGGTCTCTGCGTCGAGTGGCGCTCTGTACAGCAGGCGCAGTGAAGAGGAAATCTTCTTCATCTGCGGAACGGAAGAAAGCGCTTTATTCCATTAATTCCATCCAGTCGTCAGTGGATGCGCACCCAAAGGGTGGCGACAGAAACCCCCAAAAGATCGCCGACATATCAGTCTTTTCTCCGCTGGCGATTTCTTTGCTCACTTCGGAATTGCACGCGCCACTCCGAAAGCTCACCAAGCAGCACCCCAAGCAAAGAGCCCATTTCCCTCGAAAGATCGCAACACAGGAGAGCAACATGACGGTCAGCGCTGGGAGCACGTGCGTCTCCTACGGCCGAGAAAACATGCCGCTGCTGGTGGTCGTGACTCCGAGTGCTGCACCGTCTACGTCCTTTGACGAACCGATGTCGCCGGTCACGAAAGCGTCGTCAGCGTCGCTGCTGTCGCTCCCATTGACACTTGAGGAGCCGTCGTCGCCGCCGCCACGATTGAGCGCGTTTATGGGGCTCATTTACGTCGCGATGTCGGCCGTGTGCTTCAGCTTAGTGTCCACTTGCGTCAAGTACGCGACGTTCTACATGACGTCCATGGAGTTTATCTTTTGGCGCTCTATCGTGGCTCTCGCGCTGAATTATGTACGCTGCGTGCAATGCACCCATCGCGTTTTGCTGTGCCTCTCAGTTCTTTTAACATCTCTGTGAGTGTCTTGTAGATTGCGATTCGACATAGGGGCGACAGCCTCACAATCGAGCCATCGAATCAGCGTCACCTGCTCCTGCAATGCCTCTTTGGATTTGCGGCCGTGGCGCTTGGCTTTTACGCGTTCTCGCAGATGGTGCTTGCGGATGCGAGTGTCATTATCTTTACGAGTCCTGTCGTCACCTTCTTCCTCGTACGTAGTCACCACAATGTGGTTTGTGGGCGGACCTCATGATACTCACCGCTGGTCTATCCCTTTGGCTATAGGGTGCCTGTCTACTGAAAGAGAGAGTGGACCCTGCGAGCTTTTCCTGTGCAGTGATCTCGCTCGCTGGTCTCGTGTTCGTGCTGCGGCCAACGTTTCTCTTTGGGAGCACAAGTGACGCAGACGCGAGCACGTGGATGGCGATGACATGTGCTATTGCAGCGGCGATCTCGCAAGCGCTACTCTACACGTGTGTGCGCACACTGCAGGGCATCCACTTCCTCGCGATCGTGCACTACTTCATGTCGTTCAGCATTCTCGTCTCGGGGCTGTGGATCGCGTTTTATCAAAAGGTATTGTTTTTTGCAAAGCTTTGTTGCACGGAACTCGTCTTGACTCACGCGTGCTGCCCTGCGGCGTGTAGCATATATTTGTGGACTTCACGTTCTGGCTGTGGATGGTGATCCTCGCGAGTGGAGTCTGGACGTTTCTCGGTCAGATCACGCTCACCAAGGGCTTCCAGCTCGAGAAAGCGGGCGTCGCGTCCGTGATGCGGTACCTCGACGTCGTGTGCGTGTTCATCTGGGACTCGCTGCTTCTGCACGAGCACGTGAGCGGCATGACGGTCGTTGGTGCCGCGATCATCTGTTCCTGCGCAGGCGTCATCGCCTGGCGCAAAGCCAGCGAGAAATGCTAACGTGAGACGCGGTTCGAGTCTCCTCCAGTGAGGCATTTCGTGATAGCTAGGTGAAAGAGAGAGAGAAAGAGTGAAGTCATATAGCTACTGCAACGTTTGCTCAAATAAGCACAACATAATGAAATATCAACATTTGCAATTATGATGTTGCGGCTGAAGTTGCTGTTACCACACCACTTTCCATATTTTCTCATTTTACAGGTCTATTTCCTGTAATAAAACGGTTTGCTCAGTCACAAAGCTGAATCTAACCCGCATTCTGATCCGAGCAGCTCATTTGGACAGAACGAACACCAAAGAAGCCAATTGCGCAAATCCTCACGCACGTTTGTCTGCTGGAGTCCACGTCGCCCCCGCTTGTCTGCATCCCCATCCAATGCTTGCGTCCGACGCCGCTATCGCGGAGAAGAAGAAGCTCTTCGTCTTCGGCCTAGGCTTCTCTGCAGCGCGCGCTGCGCTCGCGTTCCGCGCCAAGGGCTTTGAGGTCGCCGGCACGTCGCGCACGCAGGAATCCGCCGCGCAGCTCGCGCAGCAATTCCCACACGTGTTCCATGCAGCTGTGGGCAACGAAGAACGCAAGCGAAATGTGTTCGTGTTTGACGGAACGAAATGGGACCCAGCGAATGACGTGAGTGTCGATCAAGCGCTGGCTGGCGTGACCCACATCATCATCTCGGTGCCAACGGGGCGCGCGGATGGACAAGAAGATCCCGTGCTGTATGCGCTTCGTGAGCAGCTTCTCGCTGCTGTGAGCGGATCACTGCAATGGCTCGCGTACCTCTCGACGATCGGCGTCTATGGGGAGACGAATGGCGTCGCAGTGGACGAATCTGCACCGGTTCAGTCGTCGGTCAAGCGCAGCCAGATGCGTATCATCGCTGAGAAGCAATGGCTCGAGACCGGGTTGCCCGCGCACATTTTCCGTATTGCGGGGATCTACGGTCCAGGGCGTGGTACGATCACGAAGGTGCGCAGCAACACTGCGACGCGCATCCATATCCCCGGCCGTGTCTTCAACCGCATCCACGTCGACGACATCGTGAACATTCTCTTGGCGTCGGCAGCGAAGCCAAACTCCGGTGCGATCTATAACGTCTGTGACGACGAGCCTGCTCCTGCTGACCAAGTCACGGCGTATGCGTGTGAACTCCTGGATCTGCCGATGGTGCCGAGCCAGACGTGGGAAGAAGCCGAGGCGACGATGAGCGCGATGGCGAAAACGTTTTACGCCGAGAGCAAGATCACGAAAAACGACCGGATCAAGAACGAGCTTGGTGTGAAGTTGATCTATCCGTCCTATCGTGAGGGTCTTTTGGCCCAAGTCATGGAAGAAGAAGCCAACAAAGAAGAAGCAAAGCAACTGCTTCAAAATACGTTCAGCACGGTTGGAGCTGCTGCGACCCAAGACACGAAGAAGCTTGTTGCGCTGGTCAACATTGGCTCACTGCATCCGGAGCCATACCTTGACTTACGCCAGATCAGTTTCCGTCTGAGTCGATCCCTTCGTTTGCCTGTTGTCCCGTGCAGTTTCCGCTTCTCGAATCGAATTGATCCGTCCAAACTCCATGGAATCGCTGCCAAATCGTTCGAAATGGTGTTGCTCGAGCATCTGGAGCAGTTTAAGGAAAGCCCTGTCGAGATCGTCGTGCTTCCACTCTTTTTCGGAAACAGCAGCACGCTCACCGAGTTTCTGCCTGAGGTGCTTCACAAGTGCTGGGATAAACTCGCGGGTGAACCTACTCGACCGCCATTGACACTGCGCCTTGGCGGCTGTCTCGTGGATATGGCGGATCCGATGGACAATCGCATTGCTAAAATCCTAGAAGAAAAAGTTCACGCCCTGACCGCTGATTTGCCAAAGAACGAAGGCGTATCAGTGATTGTGCTGGATCATGGCACACCCAACCGTGAAGTGCACGATGCGCGTGAACTCGTCGGTGACCAATTACGTCAACTGTTGGCGAACAAAGTCAAGTTAGTGGACACCGCATGTATGGAACGACGTGACGGTCCAGAATACGATTTCAACGATCCACTCTTGGAAGTCGCGCTGGATCATCACAAGATCACGTCTGGTGTAGTGATTGTCGCGATTCTTTTTCTGTCTCAGGGAAGACATGCTGGCGCAGATGGGGATATCGAAGAGATCTTGGCCGGCGTGAAGCAAAAGCACCCACATGTTGATATCCGAGTCACGGAGCCGCTTAGAACTCACGAGTTGCTGTCTGAAATGCTTGAGGACCGCTACCATCAAGCCATGTCCAAGACAACCCCGGAGTATACGTTGATTGCCAAAAGCCAGTAGATTGAGCGCATGCTTTTTGTGTTGACGCTGTGTGTTGTATTCGAAGCGCGATTCGATTCACCTCTATTCGCATGGTGTTTGGCAACTCGCCCTGGTGTTTGCAGGCAACGTCGATTGCCTTTACGAGTAGGAGATTGTCGGATTCTGCTCGAACAAGCTGGCTCTTCAGTGCTGCGTTATCAGCTTGTAATATGCTTGCACTTTGATTCACGTCTTCTCTTTGCGAGTAGCTGAGAGTTGAGTTTTCTTTCTTTTGAGCATTCACTGCAGAATTACTTAGCAGAGCGGCTTGCAATCCTCTCGATCGCTGTTCGTGACGGTACCGTGCAAACTCATGTACGATATCTTGCGCTTCTTCGATTTTCTCGACGATCTCTTTCTCCTTCAAGAGCAGTAATGCTTTTAGCTTGGTCATTTTCCTCTTCCACAAGATAATTTTACTCGAAATTTCAGCCTCGTTGTGCTTGCAAGCTTCAAGTTGAAGGCGCGTTTGATCCAGCTTTTGCTGCATTATGGCTTGCTCGTCGATAATACTGTCGTGATCTGCGCACACTGTCTGCAACTTTTCTTCCAGCTGCCTTGCTTTTGCGTTCTAGCAAGGCATAGTATTTCCGCCAGTTCTTGGTTTGCTACGCACACCACAGGAAAATTGTGAGTCACTTTTGTCGTTGTCAGAATGATATCAGATCGTGCAATATTTGCTTGTACCGTACCTTAAAGAGCTTGATAAACTTTTCTGGCACGCGTACGCGAGCTCGATCGGGATTGTTTCGAACAATTTCATGGAGCATTTGCTCCACTAGAACGGAACAGCAACAATAATCAGATTCAATTATCGTGATGGTCGTCAAATCGATTTTTGTGGTGCTTACCGTAAAAGCAGCAAAGACGGCCGAATAGCTGGCCCTGAAGAACGCCGAATTTGCTGTCCATAGTGCGTAGGTGCGATGCAGGCCATGCAACTTGCAACACACCATATGCAGATCCTGCAATGTAAAAGCAAGTTAACCTCGGTATGAGCCACTTCAGGATGTCAAAGATTGGTGTACCTTCAGGAGACAGGAGTGCAAACGAGAAAAGCCAAACTGCAGATTTGCCTGGAGGGCATATCTGCGATGAAGTGCTGAATGAAAGCGATGACGGTCCGTGGATCTCTTGTTGTAATGCTGATACCACCAATTGGTCCACCGTTGGGTGGAATCGCTGGTCGGAGTTTACATCGTCCACAGGCAAAGTAGAGCAGGTTGAGAGAGCGTACCCAGCGATCCCAAGCGATGCAGGAACTTGAATCACTTTCTTGTCCTCACGGAGTGTCCAGAGCTCATTGTTGCAAGGATTGTGCAGAAATAGTATCGCTAGGCCCATACAAAAAAGTGATATAGCATTAGACAAGCCCTGCATCCAGTATGTAACCAGTAATAGCACCTACCAGAACTGCCACGCAAGAGTTGGGAAAATGGACTTGAAACCTTCGCAAACAGATCTTCTGTGTTAGATACTTGTGCGAGGCGCCAAAATAGCATTTGAATGCTTTGATACGAGCTGCTGATCACAGAACGCTCGTCAGTGACTTCGGGTGCCTTGTTTTCAGCTTCTCGAATTTCCAAGGCAAGTGTCGCCACTCGTTGAGACAACTATTCATTGATACCTTGCAAGTCCTGAATGGTTCTAGCACTCTTTAGCTGGTTACTTGCAGGTCGTTTTCGTCGATATTGGGAGAAGAACAAGTGCATGCTCTTCAACCATACTGTATACGCCTGCCAGCACCATTTTGCGAGCAGTAGCAACTTTCGGTACCGAAGACATGCCATTTTATCGCGCTGAAGCTGATCAGATAGCTTTTGTGCTTGACTTGACATTCGAACCACATTGCAGTGCTTTTGCCAAATTCGGAAGGCTCCAAGCACGTTCAAGTCATGCTCCTGAGCGTTCATGTTCAAATTCCCACACAGACGCATTAGCACGAGTTTCACTTGCAAGTTACGTCGGCAGTAGTTCCTCCACGTATTCATCAGTGCTAGTTGTCGCAACTTCCTCATTCGCTGTCGCACGTGTTGGAACTTCTTTGCTGAAATCGATTTTCTTTTCCAATCGTGAAAAGCAAGCCCACGTTGCTTGCGCCGTAAAAGCCGTTCCAGAGTCTCAAGAGAAGCATGCTTGCTGCTGATTACGATAGTTTGGCTTTTCCAGAGTGAGAAAGCTCGTAAGACGTCTTTTATCGTCAGATTCCGTAAAAGAAGTCGTCCCAACGCTCGCGTTCGATCACGTTCTTGCTGGTGTTCCACTCGAAACCGCGATGTGGTGGAACTTGTGCACGAGAGCTTGGTTTCCAACTGAGAAATGTGTTGATTGCTCTCCACCAAACTCGCTTGAAGTTCTTTCACAAGAGCTGCATTCAAAGTCAGTTCATCACTTACGCGCTCATTTTCTTGGGACAACGTGGCATTTCGCTTTTGAAGCTTCAACATCAAAATGTGATGAATATGTCGCTTCCATTTCGATACAACGATGCGCACATGATACGTTGACAAATTTTCTATCAGAGTACTGAGCAGCCGCTTCTGGGTGTTGGCACACAAAATAAAATCGCGCCACGTCTTCCAAGCACTCGACTTCAACTTTGCGAGTCTGGCCGCAAATCGTTTTTGGGCTTTGTCATGCTTTTCTCTCCTTGACGATACATATGATTACCAAGATCCAAAAACTCGCTCCAAGTCCCACTCGCATCTTACCACGATGAACTCCATGATGCGCCTCTGCTTCTCTCACTCGGTGTCTTCCAATGTCTTCTTTAGAGCCACAACATGTTTCCACCTCGTAAATCTGCTCTGCATGCTAACGCGCGCCGCTATTTTATTCAATCGAGGTAAGAGTGTGGTTAAAGCCGCATTCAACGACAAGTGGGCCCTCCAGTCCTCAAAGTGCTGCTTCAGTAAGCGCGCCGTCCTTTGGGCGATCAGCTTTTGTGTCTTGCGTTCAAGCGTTTTCTGAGCCGCCATCAGATGACGCCAATGAAAGAAATATCTACCCAAAATCGTTTGCTGAACCACTTTTCGTCGCATTTCAACTGTAGCCATTGTGATCTTTCGCTTGCTCCAAACTTTTTTCCACGTTGAGAATATAATGGGCATTCTCTGCTTTTCAGCGCTCACAGCTAGCCGTTTCGCCACTTTCTCGATACTACGAGTTTCACGCAGCTTTGCTTTCCACGCGCGGAAATGAGTCTCAAGAATGGCGCGTCGAGACATAGTCTCCACCACATGCTCGGATGATTTCCACAACTTCACTGCACGCTTCAGTCGTTTTTCTACTTTTAGGGAGACTTCGTTGATCGTGGTAGTCTCCTCTCGACGCTTTCCAAGATCAGAGGCTAGATCAGCTTGGATTTGCCGAAGACATTCAATTTCTTGTCGTTGCTGACGCAGAAATACCAGCTTCCACTGCCCAAACGCGTGGTTCTGCCGGGTGCGCACAATCCGAGCGAGACACTTCTTGAGCCACACACGTCGTTGGTGCTGCAGTCCAGCAAACTTTTGTAATCTCTTCAAAGTGATGTTCACCATGTACCTCGTATATAGAACGATCATCTTGTTCTCTGCCCGCTTGTGACGCCTCTTCTCCCGCACAACACCTTGCCATGCACCAAAAGTGACTCACAGCGAGTGGCTTGTCCGTCTCAAACAGATTTTGGCCTGGATCGAAGTCAAAACTTGCTTCCGTCTCGCTTTCTGTTCAATAAATGCTTCATGTTTGCAAATCGTTGCCCATCTGGAAAAAAGCTGCTTCATGCGTACATGAACTGAGAAGAGCCATATACGCTCTGCCGTTTTTCTGACGAGGTAACTCTTTCTCGCTTCGATTTGCCATTCTTGTAGCACCGCTCGACAAAGTCTTTGCGTCACTACTTTCTCATGCTTCGCTCGGAAGTCACGAATCTTTCGAGAGCTTTGAAATAGACCGACCCACGCGCCAAAGCAATGACGAATGTAATGCTGGTCCAAAATTGCGCGAAATACCCCCACTCCAGCATTTAGTCGGTACCGCCGCTCGCGAAGACAATTCCATTTCTTGAAGGCATCTAACACCACTCGCTGCTGGCATGCCTTGGCAAAGTTTAATACAAGTTGTCGTTTGTACTTGCGTGTAGCTACCCACTTTTCCCATAGCTTGGAGCACTCGAGCAAACGATCCACTCGTTGTTTCTGGGAATATACAAGCATAAAAGCGTCGGTATACTTTCCATAGCGGTGTACCTCGATTTCAGTCTCTTTGTGTGCATCTTGAAGCTGCTGTTGCATATTCAGTATGATTCATTGGTTTTCAGCAACCAAATTTCGATGTAGAGCGTGCAGTCCATCGATTTCTTTCTGCAGTTGTGTCACACGATCATCATTCCCGACTTGAAATCGTGCGATTTCTTCGTGCTGACATTTCAAAAGAACATGCTTCTGCCGTTTTGTCCACGCGGATTGGAGCGATGTGACACTGTGGCGCCGGAGCCACCTTGAAATCAATTTTCATTGTCGTCGTTGTTCATGAACAAATCGTTGCCACTTGGTGAATAACCGTGCCAAAATTCCGTTGCGCCAACGCTTCACGGTCTTCAAGGTCAGTTTGTTGCAACTTTTCATCTTCATCGTTCTCTGTCTCCAGTACAACAGATATCTCCTGAGACGCATGGTGTCTTGCTTTGCTTGTTCGAACCGCTTTTCCCGTTGCGTCTCCAATTCTAATTTCTTTTTTGCTTCGTTCGCAGTTGTGATCCCAGCAATTTGCCACTTTAAGGCAATAAACGCTGTACGCAGCTGTAATCGAAGACATATTGAGCACATGAGATCGATCGAATGTCGAGCCTTTTGTCGTTTCGCTCGAAACACAGCCCATGCTCGGAAGCCGACGACGAGATGTTTCTGTGTCATGCGAGAAATTATACTTCGAAGAGTCTGCTCTCGTTGCTTTGTCCTGTCCACGTTGTCTTTCCATGCGTTAAAGCATCGCACGGCCCCGATTTGTTGCATTTGCTTCACAAAATGGCCGACAATGCGCATATACCGCTGGCGATCTAGGGTCTTAGCATACCACGTGCTTACAGACCTTTGTGTCTTCAACCTTTGGAACTTTGCACGAGCCAATTGAGTGTGAAGCCTTTGTTTTTACTTGACATCGGACAAACACTTCCACTGGACTACGATCTGTCGCATCAATTGGCGATCGTTCTTGCGTGAGAAAAAAAATCCAATGCACTTGACAAGCTCGTTTGAGGTTGAGTGCTTCTGCCCCAATATCAACGTCATTTTTTGGCGCTCGATGTCGTGCTTTGCAACAAGCCGTCCATTATCTAGTTCTGCTGCCGCCAACTTGGCATTTGCATTTTCAAGTTCTGACTTCATACTCGACATCACCTTGTTAATGACGAACAGCTCCTGTTGGAATTCAGAGATGACTTGGTTTGTAAACACCTCTTTTGTCCATTTTCGCCAGCAATTCTTTGTCTTGTGCACAATCATGACTCGACGAAGGCGCTCAACACATAGTCTCCGAGCTATTTGAGATCGAGTGTCTTGCTTCCATCTCACAAAGCCTCGCTCAAGTGTTCTGTACTTGCTTGTCTGCCGAAACTGCGCGATCTGAACTCTGATATTCCGTCTGGACTCAACCGCTTGCTTCCATTCCAAAAATGTACGTCGCGCTGACGTCTGCATGAATCTCATCATCGCCTTTGCAGCAAAATGATTCCGTTGGCGCTTTGCTTGTGCTTTGTAATGGCGTTGCAGTAGATCAGTAGATTGTTTTTCAGTCTCTTTCATCCGATGAACAGCAACATTCGTAGTCCACTTTTTCCATGCGTCTGCCAACTGAACTGTGTACCACCGTTGTAGCACAGTCGCGACACTTTGCTTCGCATCTTGCGTTCGCTTGGCCTGCAACTCTTGTAATTCCGCACGCATCGTATGTGCGGTATGAGTATGTTCCTGTTGAAGTTGGTTGTATACTTCTTGCAACTCCTTGTATCGGATTGCGAGTTCGTCTTTCTCCTGCATGACTGTCTCCAGCGTGTCTTGCATCGTCTGGACTGCAAGTTCCATGCGTTTGGCTCCGTTTGGATCGAGTGCGTATCGCTACTGGTACTTCTCCGTCAGCTGATCGTGCATGATCTTGTACTCTGCTATCTGTGATTCAGTGTCTTCCCGGTACTGGGTGTGTACAAGCTCCAAGCGCTCTTTCTCAGCTCTTAGGAGTCTTAACTCCTTTTGGGACTGCTCGTATCTAAGCGCGCGCTCTTTGTCGTCGTCGCTGTCTTCATCAGCTATTCCGCCGACTACCACGTTGCTATCAAAGTTTTTGTCAGCTTCAGGCCGTGGCTTCTTTTTCTGAGACGAGCTTCTTTGGGCTTGCTGGACGGCGAGGAGGATCTCATTTTCGTGCTTAAGCTCGCGCACTTCGACCTTGAACGCGTCGTTCTCCTGCTGCAGCTGGATGTACGAGTCGTAGAGCGACGTCACACAGAGTGCCGACTTCCAGTTCGCCTGCAAATCGCCGTCATGCAGTGCTTCTCGCTTCATCGCCGTCCTTTATCGAGTCGCCGCCACAACCACAGTAGTTCCATATATATATATATAGGCGTATAGTCTTCGTCTCGCTGATATCTTGCATCCATTCCGCACTCGAACGGGCGCCCGAGTGACGGTCAGTTCAACCTCTTGTGCTTAAGGTGGGCCACACTATTCTGACTCCCGCCTTTTTCGCTTCTCTTTTTTTTTCAAAAAAAAGGCGAGCCCGCATTATCATCGTGTGCCACAATCGCCAGGAAGCCACGGCAATGCGTCTCTTGGACGGAGAGTCGCCGTTCGACCCGCTCGCCATGGAGCGCGCCCACGTGATTATCCGTCTGCGCGACGGCGACCATGGAGACGCTGCGCACGCGCGTCTCAGACCAGCAGCCCAGGACAAATCCTCGCCTACGCGCGGCAATAGCAGCGCGAGCAAGGCAGCCGACGGCATCACGCGCACGAGTGCCACGACCGTGCGTTTGGAGCACAGCGAGATGTCGCCCGGCGTCGCGAGCATCACGTTCGAACAGGTGTACGACCAAGAACACTCGAATGCGGATGTCTTCGCGCAAAGCATTGCGCCAGGCGTAATGAAGTGCGTCCAGGGCCAGTCAATGAGCCTCGTGACGACGGGGGCGCCGCGCTCGGGGAAATCGTTCACCTGCCACGGAGACAAGCAACACAAAGTCACAGGTTTGTGCGTGGTATAGATGCTTGAAATTAATCTTTTGATTGTGGCAAGACGTGTATCTCATTATTGTGTTTGGCATAGGCTTGATCACGTTGACTCTTCGTTGCGTCTTTAAAGAGCTCGAGCGAATGAAAGGTACTCGGCAGTTTACTCGGACGGGATATGCTGAAGCGGTTGCTTAAGACATATCGCTGCTGTTTTGTGTAGAGGATGAACCAGAATTCAAGTATCAGGTGTTGATGAATTGCATGCATGTCGCTGACGACCACTTGATGGACATGATGGTGAACCCTCCTGAGGCCATTCATCCGCCTTTCAGTGTCGAGCGCACGCTCGTGGAGCGACCTGTGCGAGCTGGAAATACAGCAGAAGCTGTTCATTATTACTCCCAAGCGCTTAGTCAAAGCAGTCAGATGACACATGGCAACACGGATTTCGTGTTTATTCTTCACATCGAGACTCAAAAAGCAAATGACCGAGTCCGGCGAGGACGATTCATATGCATCGACACCCATGGAAGGTGAGCAGAACTGAATCTCGTGATTTACTGTGAAAGATGTGCTGAAAGGTGGCTGGCGCGCATGATATTATGTTTCAAGCTCTATTGTGGAGCCCGCGAGATTTCAAGACACGCCAAGTGCCAATCCGCTTCGAAGTAACAAGACTGCATCGTTTTTCTCTGATACACACTTCCCAGTGCGCAAGAGCCTGAGTGCTTGGTTTAGCGAGTTTGTTGGAAACGAAACAGCCACTTTCATGCTCGTCACAATTCAGAAACGAGCGCAGTACCAGCAACAGGTTAGCTCTCACTTGTTCAATTGCTTACAATGCAGAAAAACACTTGCGTACCTGCGGCTGCGTCTGATACGTGACTGTCTTTTGTAGGCCATCCAATCGCTTTTGTACGCTTGCAAGGCAAAAGATATCAAATCCACATGTGCGGTACACTATTTACCATCATTTTCCGACAAAGCGACGGCCACATCACAAGGCATTACGAAGTTTACCAAGATAGACGCCCAAGTGCACTTGACAACCAAAAGTAGCACCAACAGTGTCTTGAGTGACATCAAAGCAGATATACCAGACGCTCAATTGCCTGGATCACCGCAGTATGTTCCCACGCCAATTTTTTTATGTTCATTTGGTCATCACCTCACTTATTTCTTGTGATTTCTCTTTAGATCTGCGACTTCCAGTGACTCAGCTAGTGATGTCAACTTGGTATCGAATGATACTGTTTATGCGAAATGGAAGTCTAGAACAGGGGGAATGAAGACGATGGACCAGCCAACAAAACAGACGATTGTTGTTGAACGACTTCATCGAGCGTACCAGACGGTGAAATGGTCCAGCCTGGGGAATCCTCACGTGAGCGCCTCGGCGTCAAAAGACAATCAGCAAGACATCGAGTCCGGAAAGCTCGATCGATTTGAAGGAATGTTTGCCACAAAAGCCAATTTTCTACATGCGAAAGCTGATGCGATGTTGAAGAATCGGCCTTCGGAGCTTCAGGCACTGAGCCTCCTCGATAAGCTGGAATTGATCGATGCGCAATACCAGGAAGCAGAGGAGGCACTCGCGCATGAAATGTCGATAAAAGAGAAATGTATGGATCGCATCTCCAAGCTGAGTCAAACTATGAGCTTCCAAGTGGTTGAGCATGAAAAGCAGCTTCAGCAGGTCTCAGTGGAGAAGCAACAAGTTCAAACTCAGCTAGATGAGATGGAACGCAAGTTTGGGATCGTTAGCTCGGAAGTCGAGCAGCTCCAACAGCAAGTGCAGTTGATGAAAGTGGCAAGAGAGGTGCCTCCTTTATCCCCTTCGCCTGCTGGGAATGGAGACCGTGTCTTGCTGCAGCAATTTGCGACTCGATTGGGAGCAGCGATGGAAGAAGCAAAAGGGGTTGTCGATTTCAAAGATGGTGTCATCAAAGACCTTGAACGCCGACTGGAAGAGTGCATGAAGGAGAAAACCCGTTATTCGGAACAGATCGCGCAGCAAAAGCTGTCCCACGATCTTGAGCATCAGTCATTGCTATCTGAACTGAAGGATCTCAAGGAATTGATGCAAGGTAATGAGAAGGCATCCCAAGAACATGCTGAGCAGCTACGTCAACGCAATTTAGAGTTGGGCGCTGAAGTCGCGCAATTGCAGTCCAAGGTGGGAATGATCAATAGAGACGCGGTGCTTCGTACACAAGAACTGGAGCGAACTCGGCAATCAACAACTCAACTTATGAAACGTAATCATCTCGCGAACATTTCAGCATGTGAGCAGCAGGATGTCGAGAGTATACTTGGCAAAAAGACTCGCGAGTGCATCATGATCCAAGCAGCCTGTGTAGCGAGCCAACGCCAAGCAGAACGACTGCAGGTGCGGGTGGACGAGGTCACGTACAAATTGGAGAAAAAGAAAAAGAAAATGGAGAAGAAGCTGAAAGCGTTAGTCAACGATCGGAAATCGCATAAAAGCGCTTGCACCCGATATCAGCAAGAGCTGATGGCTCAGCTTGAAAATGCGTCGCAGAAGCAACACGCAGCTGAAAATGAAGTCGCAAAACTTCTCGTGAAAGTTCAGCATCTCGAAATCGACATTGTCGCCTCGCGCTCTGAAATGAAGCTACTGCAAGGTGAACATGCCAGGTTAGAGAAGCACTGCAAGGATCTACAAAGTTGCATTGACGCGCTGGAAACGACCAATCAAAGCCTGGTTGATCAGCAACGTGAGATCGAGTCGAAGTATGACGAGCAAATCTACAATCTCGAGCAATCAAGTGCTCAGACATTGGTTGAAAGAGAAGCCCAATTAACTGCAGAGCACGAGCGACAGGTGAAGAAAATGATGGAGCGGCACAGTGAGGAACTATTTCAGAGGGCAAGGATGGACAACGACGCAGATACAATACCGCCCTCTTCATCGTCGCTGCCATCAATAGCTTCCTCCGCTTCCGACGCAGATCCGTACTCACAACAAAGCATTGACCAGCTCGATGCACTGATTTCTTCGAAAGAACGACAGTATGCCCGTTCAGCACAAGGAACACCAAGTCCCGCGGCGAAAAAAAGACCATCGAGCGCACGGCAAGAGCAAAAGTTTGTTGAAATGCAGAAGAGAATGGCCGAGTTGACCCACGCCCTGGCTGTTGCAAATGAACAGGAGACTCTCGCCAAGGAGCAAGCACAAAAACTTTTGCAAGAGCGTCAAGAAAATGTTGTGCAACAAGATCATTTGCTAAAGGAAATGAATCGGCTGAAGCAGGAGAACTGGAGTCTAAGCCTGGCACTTCAAGTCACGGAAAGACAACAGGGGTTGTAGCTCGTAGGACGCAAGTTCCATTACGAAGCAAGACATGCGCTTTTGTCTTCTTGAGCCCGAATTGATCTTGTGCGTTGCTGACGCCGCGTTGACCTGGCGTGCACAGCGGCAATTGGCGAAGGGAGGCAGGCACCCACCACTCTTTTATGTGCCTTGGCCAATTAAAAATATCTCATTCCTGTGGATGTGGAAGTACAGGAGGACTGAAGAGCTGTGTCTCCCTCGATCAGCAGCTTATGGCAGTCGGCAGCAGTGCTCTCAGTACGCGATTTGACTTTCCAAGTGAATGGTCGATCGGGTTCATTGTCGAGATGGTATATGGAGGCAAAATGACAGAAAATGTATTTAGCCTCGCGCTTAGCGTTGACTTCGATCACGAGCTGATTTCCTCCGGCGTCTTCCCGCAGAGGCGCTTGTGGAACTTCCACGCCGAGCGCTGGCAATCGCGGGAGCAGTAGCGCGCATCGTGACATCGTGCGCAGCGCGAGAGCTTCGCAGTCATGGTGTGACAATAGTGGCAAGTCTTGTCTTTCGCGTATTCGAGCCAATACAGGGCGTCGTCGTCTGAGGTGTGGATGACCGCGTCGTCGTTGCAGAACACGCTCTGCTGGGGCGCGTAGAACTCCCACTTCTCCGTGTAATGCATGAGGTTATGGTCGACGCAGCCAAAATTGCTCATGAGCTGCTCAAGCTTGACCTGCTTCACGTCCGAGTCGTGATCGGCGTTCGGTACCGACGGCGTGAACTCGACGGCAAACTGCGCGATGGAGCTGTATTCGGCCTCCTGCATGCGCGGATGCAGCTGCTGCGAGATGGCGAACTCGCTGAGGCCACGTAATCGCTCAGCTTCGTCGTCATGCGGAGGCTCCAGGAACTCCGCCTCGCCCTTCAGCAAGCAAAACAGCGGCGCGCGATTGGCAGACGTGGCGGCTTGGCGATGATGCGCCACAACCTGCTCGAGCGTAGCGTACTGCGAGTCGACACGCAGTTCACCGGGCGGCGCAATGTAGATAAATACCAGATCAGCATCGTGCTTCTGCTCGCTGTCGGCCTCGATCACGTCAAAGCCCATGAACGCGCAGGCCTTCGTGCAATCGTCGCGGAACACATCGTACCCGTTCGCGTCCACATACACTGTGTACGTTGCCTTCTTTTCGACCTCGCTATCAGCAGTGTGCTCAGCGGCGAGGTGTTGCCACATCGCGTACTGGTACAGCAGTCGACTCGCGATGCCCGTCAACCGCGAACCTGTGCGCGTGAACTCCACTTCTTTCCTGCACCACCGCAGCATTACAGCAGCAATAAAAAAAAATGGATAAACGAATGTGGGGTTGGCGCACAAAAACAGCGCATGTTTGGCGTACCAGGCGTAGTCGTATCGCATGAGCACGTTGGCAGCGATGAGGCGGTCACGCAAGCTCTGCACTGCGCTGCTGGGCGCGCCCTCGTCGCCGCCATCCGCGGCCGCCGGCAGCGCTTCGGGCGGTGCATTCGTCGTCATGAGCGTTCTTCTCGAGGATACCTGCTGGGCAATATTAGCAGATGCAAGTCGCATAATCGGAAATAAGTGAGTACCCTCGTTACTCTCTCGGTTCACAGGACGGTCCGGACCGCGCACGATGATGAACCGTAGCTGCGCCGTACTTGCTCCGCGTCCGCGGAATGGGGGCATTTCCGCAAGCAAAGGACGAGATACCAAGATGAACGGATTCACGCGCTTCGTGCTCGCCGGCGGGCTCATCGTGGCCGCCTCGCAGTTGGTCGCGGGCCCGCTGGCAGACTGGAACGCGCGACGGGAAGGCGCTGCGGTACGTCGCGCGGCGTTTGCTTTGATAATGAGGCTCATGTGGGCGTGGAGGACAGGGAGCAGGCGCGATTGGGGATGGATTTTGGTGGTCCAGGCGTCAGTAGTTATTGACCATTTTTTGTATATGCATGTGCGTTTTGTTGATGCTTGTTTTCGACAATGTGTAGGAGTTGAAGCGTGTGGCGCAGCCAAAGAAGAAGAGCGACGAAGAATAAACGCTTTCCAGACGGCTTTGCATGATGACACGGCTGGGTCTATTGTCGTGGACGCACATTGTGGTGTGAATAAAGGCAAACGATCAGCAGCGCATGACAACAGCGACTACAAAAGACTAAGAAAGGAGAATAAAGACCGTGATTGGGAGAGCACAGAGAGAGAGAGAGAGAGAGAGAGAGGCGACTTCGGAATAGACAGCAATGCGTCCGCGGGAAGCGCCAGCACACGCATCCTTGTTTCACCAAAGCGTAGAGCGATTCGTGGTGCTGCAGTGATGATCCCGCGCGTAACTCCTATCGACGAAGAGTCTGGAGCTGATGTTTTCTATTTTGACAAAAAGAAATAGTAGCTCGATGCAGAGCTACCTCGCTTCGTTGGCAAGCTCACACTCCATAATGGCGGTTGCTAATCCCTCGGCGGTTGGCTTCGCAGCAGTCACAGTGGCGTTCCAGTGCTGGCGTCCAGTCTCTTCAGCGTAGCGCTGCAGCGCCGTTGCAGTCGTTTTCCCTGGAGAACGAGCGATCATAAGCACGAGACAACAAAGTTCACACAGACTCAAGCTCGGCACGTACCGATCGCCGCTTTCTTCACCGACGCCCACGGCAAATCCACTTTCTTCATGGCGTTGAGGCCGCTAGGGCTGAAAAACGCGACCCAATCTGGCGACGAGTACTGTTCTGGGAGTTCGATCTGCTCGACGGCGCACGTTCTGTAGACAATCAGTTCTTCAATCGGCAGCCCGCGCTGGCGGAAGCTCTCTGGTAGCGTATTACTTCGCTTCTCGCCACACACGAACAGCATCGGCTTGGTCTTGCTCTCCTCCGAGAGCACTCCGTCTCGATGCAAATACTCGGAGAGCATCTCGGCTGAGCCGCTATCTTCACCTGCGCACGTGACGCCAAGACCATCGAGCTCGCGCGATGTCGCCTTCCCCACTGAGTAAATGGAGGTCGCACGCAGCTTCTGCAGCACTTTGTCGCGTGTGTGCGTGTCTGTGAGCGCTGTGACAGCATTCGACACCGCGATCGCGCCGCGCGGACTTGTGACGATAATGCCGCTGTAGTTCTCCAGCTGCCGCAGCGCACTCGCGAGCGCCTCCACGTTCACGTACTCGAACGTCAGCACGTCCACAAAGTGCGCGTTGAACGCGGTGCGCGGCTGCTGCTGCTCGCCATCTAGCGGCGCCTGGAACGCACGCGCGTACTTCTCGTTGGCCGCCTTGAGCAGCAAGACGCTGCAGACGTTGCCAGCGTCTCGCGCCATCTTGACCAATCCGATAGATTCTCCGGCGGCAGCGCTCGTTCTGTTTAGATAGTATTAAATATTAAAGGTAATGGAGGATACTGATGTGTGGGACGATGGAATCCATTTTGAACGGGTGATTAGTATAAGCAGGTACATTTCGGGAACCAACTGTACAAACAGTCAGTCTTTGTCCAAAAACGATCATGGCGGAAGAAGAGGAAGTGGTGGAGCCGTTGCACCTCGATTTCGAGGACCGAGAGGTGTATTTGGCCAAGATCCCGGTATGTCGTGATGCCGCCGAGAGAGAGCTACGTACCTGTGCCTGTTATGGGGGCGTGCGGCGCCGCATGGACGCGGAATGCGTGGGTAGAATCGCTCAAACGCGCTCTCGTGTGTTGAAATTCGCTTTTTGTAGACGGCGTTGGGGGCGGCGTGGAAGAATGTCCAAGGTACGTTGCCACACACACGACGCTCTTACGTGGCTCTTGGGAACTGCTACTGACAGTGCATGTGCGCCGTCCATTGTGCGGATTGTGCGAGTAGAGAGTGAGACGATGCTGGGATCGATCAAGCTCGAGAAAGGGAGCGTGCTCGGCAAGCGGCGTGTGAGTTCGTGCATGCGGTTGCCGTTAATTTGCTGATGTGCAGGGCGTGCTTTTTTTTCATTTGTTGATTTAACTTGTTCTGTATGATCTACACACGTTCATTAGGGATTCCTGACGGTGAACCCGAGCACGCTCGAAGATGGCAGCACTCCAACGGAGTACCGCGTGGAGATCGGCGAGACGCCGCTGAAGCTTAAGGTGTTCTCGCAGGATGGCTCGGGGCGCATGGCGATCGAGGGCACCGTGAAGCAGAGCTGCACGATCATGGCGCAGCGCAACGACCAGTACAGCAAAATGTGCAAGCAGCGCCTGATCAAATCGATGGTGAAGACACGGTGGGTGGACGCACTCTTTCTCATTTGAGGCCATAATAACTGAGATGGAAGAGTTGTATTGGCTCGATATGCCGCTTTGCAGAATTGTGCAACCGCTGGAGGACTTGCCACGAGTCAAGAAGGCTCGAATCCAATTCACGATCGAAAAACTAGATGCTGAAGCCGAAGAGGTACACGTGGAAGGATACATGTGGTTCATGGAACACATCAATTGGCTAAACATTATTCGTAATTTCTTTTCCCTTAGGACACTGGTGATGCGAAGCTCAACGACAAAATCGACAAGAAGGTCAAGATGAGCAAGGTATGCATATATTGTGCTTCATGTTGCGAAATACGCTTCCAATCGTGAAATGACTCATGTTTTTCGTTAATTTCGTTGACGCGGTGGATTTGTTGCAGGACGAACTCAAGAACTTGGTGTTCCACCACTTTGAGGAGCGCGAGTACTGGCCGCTCAAGGAGCTCAACTACCATTGCCGTCAGCCGGAGGTATGTATTTTATTTCTGAGAAGTTGATGCATGGATTCCATTCATTGTGCTCGCGGTAACTCATGGCCCATGCTTGTATGTGCGTTTATAGTCGTTCTTGAAGGAGGTGCTGAAAGAGATTTGCGTGTACCATCGCAAGGGTCCAAACAAGAGCTGCTACGAGTTGAAGCCTCAATACAAGGACGGTGTCTCGTCTAAAGGGTAATTAGCATGCCGATTGCAATCAATTGCTGAAGTCGTGTGGGGTTTCGGTGTTGGGAAAGATGTCGCTGCACGGTGACGCTGTCCTTTTCCCAGCAAAAGTCGGACGCCTTCGCGAATGGCTCGGGGTTGTGCTCCCGGAAGAAGCGGCGAAGGTGAAAAGAACTCGCATCGATGGTTTTTTTTACACATTTCCACGTAATCCCAAGCAAGCAAAAAAAAGAAAGTTTGGCAAGAAGCGGGGCGACGATCATCTCGCTGCTCGACGTGTCCACCCCGTCTATTGTTTTTTTTGCGCTTATCCACATCCCTTTCTACGTGTACGTACGTACTGCAATCTTTGCCTCTTCCTTCCCAATCCCCCGTCGTGGACGTTTGTCCCACCTGATCTCCAAGAAATCGGAGGTCTGTCATCACGACGGCCTCGAAATCTGAGATTGTGTACCCACTACAGTCGCTCGAACAGAACGACGACCGCAGATCGTAACGCCACGATCTTCATTAAGCGTTTTCGACCCCACGATGTGATTGATGGCTTCGAGATAGTGGGCGATGCGTCCGCATAAAGTGGACGTTTTCGGCCTGTGAGCCCACTTGACGCAGTAGCGAGAGAAAAGGCGGACAGTGGGATTGCAGTATATATATATATATATATATATATATATATATAT
>JAADVP010000019.1:0-60487 GCA_023335675.1 Globisporangium solare | reverse complement strand
GTGTACTTCCATATGCACATGTATACACAACTATGCGTAATCAATGAAGAAAGCAACCATGAGTGAAGGTTGACACAAATGGCCATGGATGATGGTCAACATAGTGATTGCGCCAGCAGTGTACCTTCACACTTCCAACAAGCGTGTGTCTCATGTCACTCATTGTGTAGTTACACACTACACAATATAACACTGACCGTCACGTACAATAATTTGAAGCCTACAGTGACCATTGGGTACATGGACTGGCCTGATCACACAAGACTAGTGAGCATACAGTTGAATTTTGCGGGGTTAGCATATAAATCAATGTACACCAGACCTGAATTCAGAGTGTATATTCTGCCGTATAGTATACGTGATTGGTCTATTTTTTTATTTTCCAATCTTTTTGTGTATTTTTTATTTTTTAATCTTTTGTGTATTTTTTTATTTTTGAATCTTTTTGTGTATTTTTTTACTTTTAATTTATCCTGGTGTATATTTTTTATATTCCCATTCTATAATCCTCTAAACAAAAGTACTTTTTTGCTAAAGTTGCAACTATAAGTTATAAGCGACTATTTCTATTTTATGTGTTGTTAGCGACTTTGGCTTTGCCTGTCATGTGTCGTACGATATAGATGTTCACGGTACTGGTCAATTGCACTTTTCCGATTTGAAAAAAAGTACGCACTCAGAAATGGAAATGGGCGGCGGCGCGTGGCAGCGCGAGTACGAGCGCAACTGGCGGCCGTTCACGACGCGCGCGCTGTCTGAGCACTTCGACGCTGAGTACGATACGCAGCCGGTCACAGAGGACGACAAAGCGTATCTCGCTACGCTGCTCCGATCGCTCGGTGTGCAGCATCATGCGCCGCCAAAGCAGCCATTTCGCGTGCCGTCGAGAAGGATGAGAGTCGCGACGACCGCGCCGCGCGCACACAGAAGACAGACGATCGATCTGGGCTCACTGCCTGAAACAGAACCGCTTCCAGAAACAGAGCTATTCCCAGAAACGGAGCCGCTTGAAGACATGTCCGATGACGACAGGAGCTACTGTTTCGATGCGGTCTTCAACGCGAGCACCATGTCGGACGCGTCGTACGTGTACCGAACCCCGCAAAAGCGTGAGTGGTGCTTGTAGCGCCTTTGCAAATGCGTTATGTCGCTCTACGCCATGACGACGTGTGTGTATGCGATTAACTTATTTGTTGCGCGCTGAGCAGAGAAGCGCATGTCGTCGGGGCAGTATTTTCCTGAGTTCACGTCGCAGGATTTCATGACCGAGGACGACAATACGAGCGGAGAGAGTGCGTCCCAGAACCTCCGCAATCGCATGGCCGGTGTGTCTCCGATCGCTCGATTCGGACATAAACCATTGTGCAAGCGGCAAGAAACCATGGAAGACAGCAAAGCAAATAACGGCTCCATTTTGGCAGATCGACATGAGCAGTTTCCAGACATCGCACCTGCGCCGACTCCGCCCACGGGATCTCCGCCGTCGCCATCTGAATCCGGAAACACATCCATGTCCGCTGCCGCAGTGCCATCCGATGACGAGTTCTTTTTAACGCCACGGCCAGTCCACAAGTACACACCACGACATAATGGAAGTGCAGCCGCAATCCAGAAGAGTCTGCAAAGTCACGAGGAGTCCATCCATGAATCGCGAGTCCATGACCTCGACGTGTCGATGCAGTCGGTGAACTTGAGCGACGATGGGTTCATGATCCTCGACAATCCTCACGAAGTAGAAGAACATGCTGCAGTGGACAACAACGACACGCATGGTGCGGTGGCTGGTGGTCGTGTTGACGAAGAACGCGAGCAACATGAGGGGCGAGACGTACCGAAAGTGTTGTGCTTCAGTAGCGGAAGCGAGGACGAAGAGATGGACTACGAGTTTGGAGACGGCAGTCCGTACGAGTTCCTAGCCGAGGACATGGAGCAAGACGGAGGTGCAGTCGATGATGAACATCCTGCGGTCAAGGCTGAAGTAGACGCCGACATTCCCGCTCAAATATTTCAACCTGATGCGACGAGAGAGAAAGCTCAAGTGGAGATTGCAGCGGTGGGTGTAGAAAACGATGCGAACTCGGTGAACTCGTCAAGGCAATCCATTGACAGTTTCGATGCAGTACAAGGTACGGCGACTGGTGTTTGCACTGTTTTCTTCTTTCTCTTGTTCAAACTAACGAGTTTTCTACCATGCCTGCCTCCAGTTGCAAAACCGTCCAAGCCACACGGTCCGTTTTTCCGAACCAAGTTGCCTCTGGAGATTGAATATCGATACGCTATCGACCGACGACGGAAAAAGCAACGGAGAAAAAGCTACACATTGAAGGCTATCGGGCCGTACCGGGTCCCTGAATTTCGCATTGAGTTGGCGTCTTACCAGCAAGAAGCTGTCGCGTGGATGCTTGCGCGAGAGCAATTCCCAAAGAAGCATCCGGAGCAACCTCAACCGAACACAAAACCAAATCGATACGTTCGCGTGACAGACAAGGTTTGCGGTGGCATTCTCGCCGACGAAATGGGGTTGGGCAAGACGGTGTGTTGCATTGGCCTGATTTGCGAATCGCTAAAGCAGATTCGAGATGGATGTCAGCGAGAGACTGAGTCTTCTGGAAACGACATTCCACGGATCAAACCACCGACGCTGATCATCACACCTCTCTCTATTCTCAGTCAATGGGAAAATGAGATTCGCCAGAAGACAAACCTGAGCGTGATCACGTATCATGGGAGCGCTCGCAAGTCGTATCGAACTGCGATGGACTTCATGGGCGCGGACATTGTGCTTTCGACCTACGATACGCTTCGGCTGAAGGAGTGCAAGATTGGCCCTTTGACGATCGCAAGCGATGAGGAGGAGGAGTCGGGCGCCGGGCAAGCTTCCGAGTCGCATCGTGAGTGGAAAACCATTTTGCGCAACACCAATGAGGACAAGAGGTCCTTTGTCGGTTCGAAGCTGCATCAGCTTTCATGGTTCCGCATAATTTTGGACGAAAGTCACTTGATCACGAACGCGTCGTGTGCTCGAGCGCGAGCGTCATGCTCCCTACAGAGCAAGAGACGATGGTGCGTCACGGGGACACCCATTCAGAATAGTTCAAGCGACCTGGCGTCGCTTATCAGCTTTGTTGGCATCAAAGACAGGACCGAGGCCGAGCTCAACGAGATCTTGCCGCATATCATGCTGAGACGACTGAAAACAACGGTTGGCAGCGAATCGAATGAGCCAATCTTGGTATTGCCGGAAAAGACGGAGGAAGAGATCGAGCTTCCGTTTGGAAACGAGTTGGAGCAAGCGTTCTATATGCTGCTGCATCGGTCGACAAAGGCGCAGGTCCTCCAATACTTGCAAGCCCGGGACACGCACCCGCAATTCATGCACGTTTTCGAGCTTCTGCTTCGATTGCGGCAAACGTGCAACTCGTTTGCGCTTGTGATACAAGATCCGCTTACCGAGATCCGTGAGCGAAGAACATTACTCCTCAGAGAAGCAGCAGCTACGTTGGTGCGGGTTTCGACCGCGAACACAGATTTACTGCAGCGAGTGGAAGCACAGCTCGTCAACCAGCACACGCTCCCGCAATCAACCAAGTTGTGCGCGCTGCTCGATCACCTACGAGCTGTCAAGGCAAAAAACGAGAAAGCTCTAGTGATCTCGCAGTGGACGGGTTTCCTGGACTTGATCGCCGAGAGTCTCGAGAACCAGAATGTTGGAAGCAGCTCTGTGATCTCATTTGGCAAGCTGGATGGACGCATGGCAGCGAAAGAGCGCGAACAGGTCATCACCTGGTTCCAACACGATAAGAGGCTCGATGTGCTGTTGATCTCGCTCCGCACAGGCGGCCTTGGACTGAATCTCACCTCGGCGTCCCACGTGTTCATCATGGAGCCGAGCTGGAACCCGAGCATCGAGAACCAAGCGATTGACCGCGCGCATCGGTTCGGCCAATCTCGCCCCGTGCGGGTCGTGCGGTTCATCATGAAAAACACGATCGAAGAGCGCGTCGTAGAGCTCCAGCGAAAGAAGCGCCAGCTCGCGGCTACGCTGTTGGGGGATGCGTCCGCGCCAACTTCGTCATCGTCTGCGTTTGTGGAAGAACCGCGTTTGACCCGAGCCGAGCTGCAGCAGCTTTTCACGCAAGAGTTTTCTGAGGAATGGTAACTGAAGCCTAAATGTACCATAGTCACGTCTTCTACGCCTCCAAGCATATGCGTCCGTTTTGATCTCTGCTCCTTCTGCTTACGAGCCATGGCAGGCTTTCGTGTGCTCCATTGAGTCACCTCCAGCTACTTGATGCTGTTGGAGAAATGGGGATTCATTGCGACAACCAAGTGTACCGTAATCATTCTACTCACGCTTTAAACTCAAACAACACGGATGATGACCTTGAACGAGCTTGATCGCCTTGAATGCACTACTTTGGCTGCTCAGCAAATACTATACCTAGAATACGTGTGCTTTCTTGTGCTCTGTCATCCCCTCCCCCCTTGGGGTCGTAGCTACACCAGTTGCCGTTCACTAGTGGTAGCTAGTCTGCCGGTACAGCTGTGAAGGGAGACCACTTTGAGCTTCGTCGTCGTCAGTCCCTTGCAGCGCAGGGTCTTCATGGGGGTCTAAACCAAAACTGCTCGGGCCCTTCCCAGACGAGCGACTGTTGTGGAAAAACAGATTCTCGGTGCTCAGAGACGTATACTTCATTTTGGCATCGACCGTCTGGTTCGTCAGAGATCCTTGCCAACCGAGCAGCGACTCCGGTGTCATGAACGTTCCGGACGCAGACTTGGTCAGTGCCGCCACTTGAACGCCGAAGCTCGCGATCGAAGAATTGGAGGACACTGTCGAGTAGTTGTTCATGATGAGTGAAGAGAGAGAGTCGCCCCGCTTCAGATACTTGAACGTCGACGAGCCGTGGTTCAACTGGTTGCTTACGTGTAAATCTTCAGCATCGCTGGTGCTCGAAGCCAAAGGATCCATCGAATCCATGCCCATAAGCTCGTCTTCATCGGAAGAAACAGCCTTCTTGGTCTGGCCATTCATTGAGTACGCATCATGATGGAACATGAAGTGCTCAAAGCGATTGGCTGTTAGAAGGTACGGCTTCGCATCTCGACCGAAATCATCGTCACTCTCGCTGAACGGGATGTTGTTATCATCGTCGTCGAAAATTCTGGATCGGGATTTCATAATTGACCCCTCGCTGCTCGTATCTGACATACACTCTTCATCCACGGCGTAGCGACGCCGTCTCCGACCAGACAGCCGATCCTTCCTCACTTGGTACTGGAAATCAAAATCGCCACTGAAATCTCCAGCCACTGGTGACTGATCGTCCACATCCACAGACGACTGATCGCCATACATGTACTCGTTGGAGCGCTCCGAGTCGGAAATCAAATTGTCCGTGTACTGAGAGAGGTGGCGGAGCTGCGCACGGAGATCCTTGGATACCTGGGTCTCGTGCTGTAAATTTGATTCCAGTTTTTCCTTCTGCTCTTCCAGCTTTTGGTTCTTTGCAAGCAGTGCATCATGCTTCTTCTGTAACTCCATCTATGAGAGAAAAAAAGATGATAATTAGTCAAGTGTAAAGCACCGTGCTCGAACACAAGAACATCAAACTCACATAAGCAAGTTCCATGGCCGCGTATTTTTCTTCGATAGACGACCCCACAGCAGCCGCTCGTTCCGGTTCAGCGGGTGCAACAACCTCTGACACATCAGTAGATCCAGGAGCTGTACTGTTCTGCGCTACTGGGAACGACACGCCGGCTTGACTAAGAGCGTTGATCCAGCGCGCATTGGTTGACACCATTCCTTCCAGCAACGATTTCATTTCCGCGCTTTCTTTCTGAAGGTGGTTCAGGTGCCGATCAAAAACATTCAGATCCACGCGACGCGTCTTCGACGAGGTGTCAACTGGATCGAGGTACGTCACGCGGTTCTGGGACCCGTTAGCAGGCGTCTTTGGTGATTCCGTTCGAAAGGTGTTCTGCAGATGAAAAGTAGGCACATATCATAAGTACGCGCATGTTGTCTCGTAATTACATCACCAGGAAGAGAGAGTACATACCGGGACATTAGCGCCCGAGGCGGTATCCACGACTAACTGAAGGCTTCGTTGCACCTTTCGGTGTCCTCTCTTTCTCGGTGTGTCTCCGTGACGCCCGCGACTCATAAACTCAGCTACTGGAGAGCGCTGAACTGGAGGAGAACCATGGGGAGACTCCGGCGACAGATCGATAATTGTGAACCGTCCTTTCACTTCAGTCTTCCCTTGTCTGTATGTGGCAAATAAACAGACAAGCATTAGTATTAAAATAAAAACACACTTTTTTTTCTATATTCACAACATTGGCAACGTACCTCTGCTGATGCGTGGTCACATGTCGATGCGACTCCACAAGAGTCGGATCGTTCTTCATGGGGCTCGTGTGCCCAAAGTCGTCAAAGTCGGGAATGTCGGTGACAACAAATCGTCGAGGCGTGCGGTGGCGTCGCCCCGTGATCTTCGCGCCAACATTCAGCTTCAGGTTCGCCTTGATCGCATTCCGACTGTTATTGCTCATGCTCGATTCAAACGCTGGCAGTGACGACACGGACGAGATCGACAGGTTGCGCTCGAACGCGCGCACATTGCGCTGCTCCATCACCTCGCTACTTGTAGTACTGCTGGTACTAAAATTGTTCACGTGCTGCACCGCCGCGCTCTCCGATCCGCCATCCACGAGCGCATCGAGCTGCCGTTCAAACGCGAGCATCATCTGGTGGTGAGTGTGCGAGTCACCGGCGCTGAAGGACGCGGCGCTGGGCCGCGCCGCGCGCCGCGCTCCCGCGAAGCCTGGCGCCGCCGGCTGCCTCCAGGGACTCGTAGCCGCCGTCATGGACATCGTCGTGGGCTGCACCACCGGGGCCTTGTCGCCGAAGTGCTGCAGACTGCGCGGCATCCACACTCACTCACTCACTCACGCGCGCACTCGCCTCCGCACGCGCGGATGGATCACTCGTACGTTGCTGGGGGCTGCCCGAATACAAAGCGCAAGTGAAATGCAATGCGGGCTCACTATTCGAGACAACACTCACCCCCTCGTCGTCTCTCTCTCTCTCGCTCGAGGAGAGAGTGATGGTGAGAGCGGGTAGGCAGGCGGGTAGGCGGACTGGCGGGCAGGTGGGTCCAGGTTTTCGGCGTAAGAAGTGAGCAGGCGAAAACGGGCCGGGTTGGAAACCAAAAAGCCGAGAGTTTCCGTGGACCCGGGTTTTAATACAAAGTGGCTGTTTCTCTGCTGTTTGGGTGGTTGGCAATGCGAAACAGGTGGTAGGCAGTCGCCGAAAATCAGACTTGGTGGCTACAAAAAGCCGCTTTGTCCCATGCTTGCGCCGTTTTGAATGTTGCTGGGAAGCATCAGGAGCAGAGAACCAGCTGGAGGAATCCGCGCGCTTTGCTTTGCGAAAACGAGTTGAAATATTTGGAGGCGGAAGAGAGGGTGGACGGACCCAAACGGGCCGGTGGGTGGGTTTTGAAACGCTTTGCCAGGTGACGCAGCGGGTTCTGAAACCCGTTGAAGTCGCACATGGATGGGTCTGAGCAGATGAGCCAGTCAACAGCAACGCACCAGGGGAAGAAGAGCCAACCGCAAAAGAGGGGGACGCGACGGTATCCATTTCGCTCGCAAGCCAAAACATGGGTAACTTGTTCCTTTTTTAGCGAATCGTAGCGCGTGCTTTCCCATTTAATAGCCAATCCTTTTGCGTCCAGTTTGCAGATTCACAAGATTTTGATGCCTTGCACTGTGTTGCAGGCCCTCAATTGCCCCCATCCAGGATGCGCATCATTCCATGAACGAGCGCGTCAACCGCGAGGCGAAGGTTCGTGCAACGTGATTAACCGACCGCTGAGTCCGCGGACCTCAATTGGGGGCGTTCTTTTCTGTGCTCTCCTTGCGCACAAATGCTGACCTCACAGCGTTTTGCACACGCGCAGTCAGTGACCAATCATCAACGCTCTTCAACTGCGATCGGTTTACTCCTGCACGTCTCCATGCGAGCAGATCTCATTTGGAAAGGAAGGTTGGCGGCGTAAATTCGCTTCTCTCATTTGCGTGCTGCAACTGCCACATGATCTACCGATCTCATATTTCGGTTCAGCATGAGCAGCTAGCTACAAGTGCCGCACTCTGCAATTGGGTCAAGATCCGCTGAGGTTGGGTCTTGACCCAGTTGCTCCGAGTCTGGGTCTACTGATGTTGCTCAAGCGTGCGTTCACGCCTTTGTTCTTCTTTTGTGTGACGTTGGCTACCGTTCCACTCCACTCGCGTCCACGTTGTTTTGTGCTTGCTACAGTGTACTTCAAGATCTCCCTGGACTCTTGCATCAACTGCAACGAGCAGCAGCGCGTACCCGCACTCTTGAGAGTGCTCAGCGTGGCATTTTACTCGCAAATGCGTGTCTGAGGCGTGAAGACAAGCAGTATTCCACCATTTTTTTCCCATACAGTACACGCTGTGAGTGCAATGCTGTCTCTTTGTTGGAACTGATCAGTCGCGTTTTTTTTTCCATGTCGCATTTGACATTTTCTGTACGGTAGAACAACCCAGCGACAACAACTTTGCGAAATACACGCTATCAATTTGCAGAGTATATACAGTACACATTTCGGTTCATGGGTCACGAACCAATACGGGTATGGGTATTCGGTCCAGGGGTCCAAACCCGTCGTCCGTTTCGGGAGTGTGCTGCGAACCCGTGTTCTCCAAGCCGTTGCCGCCAAATCGCCAAACGACTGGCTGCGGCCGATAGGAAGATGGGGACCGACCGCCAGCGCAGGAGCTCACTCGCCATCTTGCGCTCGAAGCGACACGGGAGCTCCAGCAGCAGCGAGGCATGCATGTGCGCCACTTGACCAAACTGTTGTCGTAGGCCATAGGCCCTGATTGTATATGTCTGCTTGCGTGTTTTGCGATATCACCCAACTGGACTTTTGGAGACCTCCTTTTCACAGTGGTGGTCCCAGGGTCGTGCACACTCGCCCCGATCGCTTCTTGGTTCACTCCTCGAGGCGCCTTCTGTGAGGGATAAGCGATGCAAGCAGTTGAATAGCAAAGTCTCGATGTCGAGCATTGGACCGCCTGGGCTCGCCCCACTGGAAATTTGCTCCATTGATTGATGGCTCTATATTCCCAATCTTCTATGCAAGTCACTTTGACGATAATGCTGGAGACCAACCATAGAGCAGATATTCCAATTCTTTCATCATATGCATGTCTGCTGCGTGTATAGCCAATTATGCAAACAATTGCGTACCTTTGAAGAAAGGTGTGCGTTAGCAACGAGTCCAGGACGTTAGTTTGATCTATCAATACAAAAACTATTTTTGTGCTTTTTCAATTTTGTGATTCAATTTCGCTTGCCTGCTTTGATAATGCTCACTGGGCAAATGCTTCGGTAGGAAGCATTCGCAATGGGGCTTTGTGCGAGTCGCGATATTCGGAAAACAGACTTGCAGTTCGAGAAGACGAGCGCGTTTGTGCACTATGCGATGATCGGCGACCTCGCCGGCATGAAGCGCATGCTCGCAAAGGAGAAAATGGATCCGAACGTGCAGGATGTAAGAGCTTCCACAAGCGCGCGCTAAATGGAGGGGAATGTTGTGTTGTTGACAAGTCTGCGTTCGATTTTGTTGCTCTTTGCTGCAGCGCTTTGGGATGACGGCATTGCACTGGGGTATGCAGACGCAGGCTGCGTGTTGTTCTTGTCATCTGCAAAGTTCTCGTGCTGAGATCATTCTTCCCTCGCGCTTCTTTTTTTCGATTCAGCCTGTTACACTGGGAAGCTCGCATGTGTCCAAGAACTGCTGCAAGCGGGGGCGTCGGCCAAAATCGTGGACCAAAATCGTCGGAACGCGCTCCACCACGCGTGCCGCAAAGACCAGGACGACGTCGTGCGGTTCTTGCTCCAGGATGTGAAAATGGACATCAATTCCACCAGCGAGAACAAAAAAACACCACTGCACAAAGCTGGTAAGATGCATATTCGACAATGTGACGAGCTCCATACCGTGAAAATTGCCACCATTCTCCTCTGTGCTCTTCGAAATTCGCAGTGCGCGGCAAAAACATCAAGTCCATTGAGCTTCTTCTGCAGAGTGGCGCGAACACGTTGCTTCGGAATGATGTACGTTGCTTCTCTCCTTTTCTCTGGCATTCTTTGGTAGGGGGCTCAACTTGGTGTTTTTGTTTTTGCTGCATAATTCAGCAAAATCGCACTCCGCTCGAAGAACTGGACGCGTCCCCCGTCACGGTGACTGTACATTGCAGTAGAAACGAAAGATCGCACCTTCCTCGAGTTCACCCAACGCTCACAACGCGCATCCTTTTCCCATAACGCTAGGACGTCGTTCCGGGCCAAATCTCTACGGCGCGGGTGAACGAAGAGCTCGAGGAGTGGCGGCAAAAGTTCCAAACCAAGATCCAAGCCAAGCCGAAAGCGCGAACCGGTTTGTCCCAAAACGCAATGATAGGGAAGGTGTCGAGGCGCCGGAGCTCGGGGCTGATCGAAAATACGTTGATCACCAAATTCGGTGCGTCGATTCGAGAATTCTCCGATCGGCGGTCGTCTGATTATTCGTTCTCGTCGGCGCGGAGCGGCATGTGGACTCGCGTCGCAGCGACCGATGCAGAGGGCAATTTGATGGGCTCCGGCCGCGCCAACTCGCCGTCTGAAGTCAATTCTGCTCGTGGACATGATGCATCGCCTTCTCCAGTGGCCCCGCTTGATCTCGCTGCTGCAACTGCATCCATGAATGCCCCGTCGACTCGGACATCGTCCATGTCGTCCATTTCGTCGACGACAGTGTCCGAGCAAGATGGAGGATACTTTGGGGTCACAAGGCAAAAGAAGAATCTCAGATACGCCGGCAAGCGCGTGATCATGGCGCTGCGAGTAAAGCAGAAGATGCCTGTCGACGAAAAACAGGAAATGATTCGGCTGCTGCTGCTGCTGAAATACATGCAGCCAAGCAGTACGGCTAGCAGCGATGATGGTGCTCCGGGAAGCGCTTTGGAGCAGGACCATGACGGGTTGGCAAAGCCCTCAGGCTCTGTAGAAGAAGACTCTGTGTCCAATCCCAAGCCGCAATTGCACCATTGCATCTCGGGACTCACACTGTCGTTGCCACCAGATAGCTAAGAAATAGAACAGAATTGAACCAAGTTTGTCTAAATGGATCGCGTTTTCTGGTGGTCTGAATGCTATCCAACAAAGAAGACACGTACCTTTCGAGCAGCGAGAGATCTTTCAAATCGAAGTGTGGAACAAGCGAGGCGACAATAGCTGGGTGAGACCTCCAGAAATCACGTCGAGGAGGCTGGGAAACGCGTGAATGTGGTGGTTCCTTATACGAGACTTTCACAAGCTGCCGTTGTCAACCGACTCAGGAACACAAGTAGAAAAGTCGACCTCGATTTGACTTTTGTCTTTTTCGCGGCGTACTCGCACAAGACTGCTACTGAGTGGTGATTGATTATAAGCTTGCAAACAAACCACGACACACACTTTGCGCAACGAAAAACTGAACAACAGCAATGAACGCTATACTTTCTTCTGGTGTAGAAGCCGACCACAAACGCGTAGTTTTATTTGGTTAGAAATAAAACAGCTCGCTTTAATGTTACAACTTAATTAGAAGCTTCACGACGGTAGCCATCCTGGCCGCGGCGGAACTCAGGGTTGAATTCACCCGATGGGCCGACGCTCTTGTCCTTGTCGAAGCGACCACGGCCGAAACCGCCGGCCGATGGGGCCTGTGGGCGGGATGGGCGGGCGGCCTGCTTCTTCAACGTAGCTGGCACGATCTCGGCTGGGAGGTGCAAGTACGCACGGAGGTACTCGATACCCTCGTTCGTGAGGTACCAGTAGTACCATTGCCAGTTGAAGGTCTCCTTGACGTAGCCACGCGACTTCAGGGATTGCATGAGCTTGATCACCTGGAGGTTTGGCACTTCAACGGCCTCATGCTTTGGCAAGGAGAAGTCCTTCTTGCCAACCATGACACCCTCTGCAATAGCAAGACAAAAAGGCAAACCAGCGAGTTAGCTCAACGGGCACAACATGCAACAAGTCGTTCTGGAGCCTGAATCGAGTGCACTGCTGCTGATGGACAACGCCAATTCGGTATCACTCGAAAACTGCTCATCCATCGTCCTCCACCGTGTACTGTTGCTAAAGTCATGCCTGTTGCATCTTGTTGGAATCACTCGGTCGCTGCCATCGTGCTGCTGGAGCTGAGTATTTGGCACTGCCAAATGCTGTGTGTAGCCGCGCTAGTTGCAAAACCAAGCGCTGCAATGGCTCCATTGCGCCTCTGGATGGTATCGCTTTCGCCGGGTCGGAAGACAGCAGACAGACAGGTAGACGGATGGACGAACGGATGGATGAACAGCTTTCTTGTGAGCCACAAACTGTGGCAATTGTGCCATCGCAACTGCGCGCAGGACGCACACGACCAAAGCAGGCAAGTGCGCATAGTACGGACCCTTGAAGAGGTAGGAGTAGACAGCGATGCGGTTCTTCTTCGGGACGAGCATGGTGGTGGTTTTCTAATAAAGCTTGCCGGCGAATGCGGATCTTCACTTGGTTTTCGGCTTGGAAAACAGAAATACGTCCCCCATCCAACAACCTGCACGCCACGGCGGGGGAACCAATCAATCGGACCCTCCACAAACACTCGGTACGCTGCTGCCTGCTGCTTTAATACAAGCCCCTTCCACTCCAACCACAATCGCCGTCACATTTCCACATTGCGTAATTACGCACAGAGTGTAAATAAAAAGGAGAAAGCTCTCGTTAAACCCGCAGACGGTTTTAATAGAGAGATCTGTGGCGACGGTTCAATGAACCGTTGGCAGAACCGTGGACAGCTCAAACCGCCATTTTGGACACTTTGGGCACATCATGGCGGCGGTGGTGCACTGTGAACAAAAGCTTCGGACACACGGCGGCCACGAAGCGTCTGCGTGTCTGCAGGATCTGAGGAAACGCCGCAGTCGCCGAGATGATGGAAGAGACGCCTGAGGCCGTCGTCGGCCACGAGGACTACTCGGTGCTCGTGGACCTGGCATCCGGCACGATCGCCGGCATGAGCGGCATCATTGTCGGCCAGCCCTTTGATACGGTGCGTTGAAGAGTAGCCAAGAGCGTTGTCAGTAGCGCTGCTGTGTCTGATATGTGATGCTTCAATCCGTTCCTTTATGTGTGTGAGAGAGCAGATCAAAGTGCGGCTGCAGACGCACAGTACATTCTACAAAGGATCCATTGATTGTATGCGGCAAACGGTACGCAGCCAGCCAGCTATCTATGGGTGCTATACAGCAGCATTATTGTGTTTAATCACGTCTCGTGCATGACACCAATGCCGATGATTGTGGAATAGTTTCAACACGAAGGTGTGCGCGGTTTCTTTAAAGGCATGACGTCGCCTCTATTTGGGAGTGCGTGGACGAATGCGATCATGTTTTCCACATACGAGCGCAGTCTGCGCCTGATCGACGACTCGCCTCAGAACCCAGCGCTGCCTTCGATTGTGTACGCCGGCCTCATTGGCGGCTTCTGCCAGACTGTCGCCGTCACGCCAACCGATCTCATCAAATGCCGCCTCCAGGTGCAAGATGGGCATGCGAACAGCCACTACCGAGGACCTGTGGATTGCATCAAGCATATTTTTGCGCGAAATGGGCTGCGAGGCCTCTTCTTGGGATACCCGATCACACTGCTGCGAGAGGTACCGTCTTTTGGGTTCTACTTCGGAATGTACGAATACGCCAAGCGGAAGATGATCGCGAGCGACTTCAATCCGCACACTGCGATGCTCACTGCCGGCGGCATCGCTGGTGTCGGGTCGTGGATCATCGCATACCCTATGGATGGTACGTGTGCGATCTCACTCACAGTTGGAAAAAGTGTGTGGAAATGCTGATGGCTTCGTGTGTGTTTATTTTGGTGCCGTAGTGGTCAAGTCGTCGATTCAGACGATCGCAGAGAACGCGCGCCCTGAAGAGAAAACGATCGCGTACCAGGCAAGACGGCTCTACAACCTCGGGGGCTTGAAGGTTTTTGCGCACGGCTTGGAAACGGCAGTGGTTCGTGCGTTTCCTGTGAACGCAGTCACGTTCTACTGTTACGAGAACTTGTCGGATGTGCTGAAAGAGATCACAAGGAACTAATTGACCAGATACGTGGGTTTGAAGAGTGTGGTAAAGCGAATAGAGAGCATGTGAAATTTTGGCGAGATCGTATAATGTAGTAATTGTGAACGAAGCATAAGGGAAGGTGGTCCGCTGTCTTCCACTTTGTCGTTCGTTCTTGCGCATCGAGCATTCTGTTCGAGTATAAGAGCATGTGCGACTTGCTTGGCAAAGAACGCAATAAGCAACACACTTTTTAAAAAAGTGCGCGTTGCTTGAGACTCAGCAGCTGCAAAGAATGAATTTAGTCACTTGCGCAGGTCATGTGGATGTTGGCGGTCACTGTCGTGTCTAGACAAAGCATCCATTGCACTCCGTGGTGGGTTGAGCGCGACATGGGCATCAAATTTAAACAGCTTTTCTACCAAAAGTCAGCTTCCACGCCACCTGAACCATGCGTCTGTATCATCTTTTTCGGCACATGATTCTGAGCAGAAGCACAATTGGTCATCTGGGAACAAAGGCTTTGATGGAATCTACTTCAACTTCCTAAAGTATTAATTTAATGTGGTTCACATCGTATGTGAGTTTGTTAATTTGGTATTGCCCTACCGTGTATTAAATTAAAGACATTTGTCAATCCCAGACTCAGATATACGGGCCGACCCACAAATCTGAGTCTTCGAAGGCTCTCCCGCCCCACATTTAAATGTTTGAAAACCCCAATCACACACACACTCGCGCCCCATTTGGCAAATCGGGCTCTTCCCCCCTGCTCCTGCCCCACTCCAGCCACGCTCTAGACACAAACGCGCGCTCGAGACGAGGATGAACGTGGACAGCAACGGCAACATGGTGGTGTCGCCCATCAGTGCCAGAGGCCAGGAGCGGCTCACTCGGCTGCGCGCGACGATCGCGCAAAAGTTTGCGAATCCGCCGTCAAGCAGCAGCAGACCGACACAGTTCCAGAGTTCAAGCCACATGGCTGCGCCTGCACCGCGAAACCAGCGCTCAAAGATCCGCCAGCGGATACAGCAGGCGTCGCGCATGACATCGGACGAGATTTTCTTCAAGGAGTTTGGCAGCCCCAAGCAGCTCATGGCGCTCGATTTCGACCTGGCGCGCACAGAACACCCGACGCCCCGCAGTCTTTCTGAGCAAATGGCGAGCGCTGCGACTGCGACAAAGATGGCGGCAGTCTCGCAGCAGCCGATGCCGAGTCACAGCGTGTGCGCGAATAGAACTGCGATGCAACCGCGATTTGATGCACAGCAAACGTCGTCTGTGCGGAACACTTCGAGTTTGTACGACAGCACTACGCGACCAGCCAGCACTCAGGAAAGTACTGTCGTTGCCGCAGTGCCTTCTTCCTATGCGCCAGCTGCATACTCGAATTCCCAACTTACAGAACCGGCCGCGTTTGTTAGCCAGCTGCAGCGTCCGTCGCAAATTCTGACGCCCAAAAAGGTCACACTCAAGCGCATGCGCGCCGCTGGCGACCCGCCAAGCGCCGAGAAACCGCCTCCTGCGCAGAGGCCACGGCTGCTCTCGGACGTGACGTCGAGTTTCAACAACCGCAGCTTCAGCAACGTCGGCCAGGTGCGTGGGAGTGGCGTTATCAGTAGCGTGAATAGTCCGAGTCGCAAGCCCCCAGGATTCCTTCGTCCAACGTTCCTGCAGCAGCCTTCGCCCAGCAAATTCCGCGTTCCGCCGAGTACGACGCGCTTATTTGGCCAGCGGCCAGCGCCCTTCCGATAGGAATAGAAACCGAAAAGCGGATGGCAACCATGCATCACTGTGCAAGTAAAAGAGAACGAGCGTGCGCCAAAGCAGAACCCGTGCGCGACCGGAAGTAGATTATCTATGTGCCAAAGGAACATGTGAATGAATGAACGGATGAATTTATTGTGTTAAGCAGATTAATCACGCGGCTGTCGGGCTAAAGCGGATGGGTGCTGGGCGAACGAAGAGAGGCACGTGCCGTTCCTCAGGGCACTACACTCAAAAGATCATTCCCTCCATTCGGTTGAGGCGCTCGTTTGTCCCCGTCGGCAAACGGAACTTGATCATGCCCGCAAACGTCACGACGAGCTCTGCCTTCCCACGCAGCGCATGCACTGCGAGGCGCCGCATTTCGCCCGTCGACTGGACCTTCGTCCGCTCAGCTTCGCGTACGAGGCACTCGACGTACCCGAGCAGCAGGATGTGGAAGTTTTGACGCACCGTCTCATCAAACGCCAGGAAGCGGTCGACGCAGAGCGCCAGGTTGTTCGCGTCCTGGGTCGGGATCACGTCCAGCTCGTCCACGAACCGAATCGCGTCTTCGTACTGCTGCTTCTCAAAGATCTCGAGGAAGATGCTGATGTTCAAAAGCGTCTGGAACGCGATCGCCGCCGTGCGCGCGTATCTGTTCGCGATCGCTTGCACCCACGGGAAGCGCATCCACTTCTCAGCAAAGTCCTTCGCCAGACGGAACCACTCTTCGCGCTCTGGACGCGGCGCCGCGAGCGTCGAGCTCAGTTGGTTGTTTAATAATACAATCACGCCCTCGATGTCGCCGGCGCTCTTCAGCAGCGCAAACGAATCGTGTGGTCGACCACGCGCTTCAGCCTTGCGTGCTGCGTTCAGGATCAACTCCTTGATCTCATCCTCTGGCTCGTCCTTGAGCAACCGATCAATGACGCCGCGTGTGCGGCAGCCGTCTGTGTTGTTGGTGAAACCAGCGAGAACGTCAAACTTCCGAGTCTCGAGAAGCAGCTCTGCAAGCAGCTCCTTCTTCGCCGTGCTGTCCGAAATGCACGCAACGTACTCGGCGGCCTCGCACGCATCTGTTCTCTGGAACGCATGGATGTACTGGCGGAGAAGGCGAACGAGGTCGATATTCGTGTCGTCTTCTTCCTCCATGCCAAACGAACTCGTGCGTAAAAGAGCGTAGTGATTCAAGGTCACGGCGAAGTGAACCGCTTCCAGCAAGAAACCCTTGGACGCGAGGTACTTGAGCGCTTTTTCAAACTCCTGCGTGATCAAAAGGATCTCAAAGTACAGGAACGCCGACAAGTTCCCGCCGCCAGGCTGCTTGGATCCTTCGAAGTGCGCGGGGCCAAACTTCTGGATGCTTTTCGCTAATCTACTGATGGTGTAAGCGCTGTCAGGTGCCGAGCTGGACGCTGCGACGCGCTGGACAAAGCACAGACGCTGCCACAGATAGTCTTCGATCGTCGTCAAGATACGCGGCTCGCTAGCGTTCGGGTTGCCGAAGCACAGCAGGTTGATCACGCAGCGCTCGTACGGGTTGACCACCGAGATCGCGTCGATCGACGCACTCGTGAGGCGATGGTATCTGTCAACCAACTTTTCGTACTCCGATGGGAATTGCTTCGAGAATGCGCTCAATGGCGGCGCATCGCGATCGGCGTACGCTCGCTTCTGGCGGACGCGGTACTTCAACGCTGCAAGCACGTTCCCGTCAGTGGCGGCATCCCCTGTACGGATCGAGCTGTTCACGAGATCGATTGCCTCCTGGTCGCCACCGGAGCGGACGCAGTAGTACAACAGCGCCCAGATGTTGACATCGAGCTCCGTGTTGTCGCTCGATCCGTTCACAGCGTATCGCGAACTCTGCACGTAGCAAACGAAAGCACGCACGTTCGACACCAGATCTGGCACGCCGCCCGTCGCGAGATGGTTTTTCTGCACTGTCTGGTATACAAAGCTTCGGAATTGGCTCTCTAGGAACACGCGCGCACCAAAAGCAAAGCGATGCTGCAATTGCTGCGCGTCGGTCTTGGCGAACTCGCGCTCGTGCAAACCTGCCGAGCGCGTCTTGGTATCGCCGCCAGCGACCATATTGCCAAGTAATTGCCAGCACTTGAGCACAGCTTCCCACTTCGATCCGGTGACCGACGACGACACGTTGTCAGCGACCACGCGCTGAAACGCGTTCACGAGATCGAATTGGCTGCGCGTGTTCGGCACGCGGCTGTTGTTCAGTTCCTTCACGATGCTGTAGTACTGCTTCATCTCCTCCGTCATGGAGCTCTCCACGCTGAGCTGCGACATACGCAGCGGAGCGTCCACAGCGAATGCCGAGCCGGATTGCGCAAGATCGAAGCGACGCTGCCCGCCGAACGGCGTGGCAGTGAGGCCAAACGACCCATTGCCTGCATCGCGCTTGGCGGCATTGGCCGGGATCGCAAACATGTTTCCTCGGTCGTCCTGCTCCAGGATGCGCGGGTAGTTGCGAATCCCAAGCTGCTTGGAGCCACCGAGGTCTTCCAGGAGCCGCTGCTTGGCGATCTCGAAGTCGTCGATCATCGCCTGGTTCATGCGGTCGTGCGTGGCTTCCATCGTGCGTCGGTTCACGTCCTCAATCGCCGTCAGGATGATCATCTCGTGGTGGTGGGTCAGGTAGCCCTCAATGTCGGTCTCGCCCAGCGGCGTCTCTGGCTGGAATTCGGGCGTGATCTCGAACGCCTGCAGCTCCTTCGACAGCTTCTCGGCATCGATGCCCTTGGCCGCCAACAGGAAGTTCGCCTTGTCGATGCCCGTCGACGACGTGCTCAATCCAGGCCCGCGGCGCGCAGCGGCGCGATGGTCACCATACGCCGCGCGCTTCTTGCCGATGCTGCTTTGCTTCTGCTGCTGTTGTTGCTCGTTGAAAAATGTGCGCGACGCATCATCGAGCTGCTCGAGTCCTTTCTCCAAGCGCGGGATGCCGAAATCGTCGATCGCGGTCGTGAGCTTGAGCGAGCTCTGGTACAGCGCCTTGAAGTCAATGTCGCCCGACGCCATCTGTGCTTGTTCTGTTCCTTGCCGTCCCAAAAGTGCTCTTGCAGTAGGAAGAAAAACTCGTAGACGTGCACGCGCAGACGCGGATGCGGAAGGCGATGATATGCGGGCGGCTCCTGATGCAGACGCGCGCACACAATCGCCGGCAACAGAGAGCGGTTCGTGCGCTTCGAGCTGGGTGCCAATGGCTTTGGGAGCGCGCAATATGGGCGTCCAATCGACTGGGGGGAAGGAAACGAAACCCACCGACCCGTGAACCCGCATCCTACCCGCCCGCGACGGATTTCGTACTTGAACGGCGACAAACGGTTCTTTCATCCTTCGTACTTAAAAGAGGAATCAGAGTAAGGTGCGAACGTTCCCGAACGGGTTTAGAACGGCAAATGATATTCGGGACGCAGCGATCCGCATCCCTGATTTCTGTTTTTTTTTTCGGAAATGGAATGCTGCCGAGTCGCTCGGGTGGAAAAAGCAAGCGCACAGCGAATTGCTTAATGGAGCTCGACGCAGAGCATGACGCCTCAACGGACTGCGTAGGCACCGAAAAGCAATATTTTTTTTTGCTGATCTTGCTGTCTCCATTCTTGCCCATCGAAGTTCACGTACGTGTCCTTCATACAAAAGATCGGAGACTGGTCCGACGTCATGACTCGCGCCGAGTTACTAATGGACACAACGGCGTTCGGAGTCAGAGGAACTAAAAATTTGCAACTGCTGCCACTGTCTCAAGCGCTGGACACTTGTGCAGTTGTGCGTCGTACCGCCACGCGGCAAACAAACAAAAAACAAAGTTGTCCTTTGAACCCTCGTACTACAAAAACAAGAGATCCGGTGCTGCCCTCGCTGTCGGCTATCGCCGCTCAATCTGGTCACGGCATACAACTTGCGCGCAATAGAACAGCGGACGCAGCACAATCGGACGCTATAGACGACTCGTGCACGCTATTGCAGCAGTCGGCGCAGGCGCTCTGCACCGCGAGCTTCGCTCTCTCTACTCCGTAGCTTCACGGGCCAAAGCACGATCGCTCTTGGTCTCAGTATGCGCACGCAGCATCTCTACCTCCAAGAGACAGTCAAATCGGCCACACTGGCTGGATTACAGCCTCGGCGGAGTCCCGAATTGGATCCCTCCCGTTCGGGATTCGATCCCGAATTCCACTGGGCGGTTGCCTTCTCTCTCTATCGTCAATCGAGACTCTGGCGGCGGCCCCCGCACCCGCATTCCGCGTTCGTACTTCATATAGAGAAAAGGCGGGCGGCGCGAAGGGAGAAGCGCGGCGCCAGCAAAGAACCGAAGGAAGCACCGCGCGCGCGTGTGTGTGTGTGTGTGTGCGTCTCCATCTCTCCCCCGCGCGTAGACGTCCCCCGACAAGCGCCAGCGAGAGGGGACGGGGGGACTGACTAACTGACTGACTGGAAACCTGCGAAGGTGCGTTGCTGATTTGCTGTTGGTGTGGGTTGAGAAAACGCGGTCACTGCGTGACGCGCGTGATTGAGTGTGCTTGCATACCGAATGATGGCCGCTGAAATAATGCGGTGGTGGTGGGGGAGGGAGGGGGAGGCGTGTGTTCAACGGTTAAACTAATTTTACTTTGGGTGTCGGATACGGTAGGGCGTGGATCGTGGGTGAACGCGCTCATCTTTGAGTGAGAAAGAAAAAAAGGGGGGGGGAAAAAGCGAGTAAGGCGACGATGGCGTGGGCATGTAAAGCGTGCGAGTACCCGAACGAGGATGAGAACGCGGATGTGTGTCGCGCATGCGGATCGGAACGCCCTGAAGATGACCAGAGCACGGTGAGCAACAGCAGCAGCGGCGGTGGCAACGCGCCCCGAGTCGTTGTGATCGAGCTCCCGGCGAAGGAAAAGCTTGGTGTGAAGCTCATGCCGCCGAAAAAGGGTGTGATCATCCACGGTTTGAGTATCGATAACATCGACAACCCGTTGCTGGAAAACAAGGTTCAAGCTGGAGATTTGATTGTCGCCATCGGTGGCAAGAGCGTCGACAACATGGGTTTCTCCGACGCGATCGATTTGATTCGTAAACTCCCTCGTCCGCTTGCGATCTCGTTCGAGATTGATGAAGAACGACGTCAAGAGGTGATCCGTGAGAAGATGAAGTCGAACAAGGAGAACGATCTTGATACCCAGCTCACGACGTATGCGGTCGTGTTCGATGAAGGTCCAATGGGCTTGAACTTGGAAGAAGCTGTGCGATACGGTATCGACGGTGCTGTCGTGCGTGCCTTGAAAGGACAGGCGAAGACGAGCGGTATGATCACTGTGGGCGATATTGTGTACAAGGTGAATGACGTCGAAGTGCTCTGCATGCCGTACACTGAAGTGATGACTGTCCTCCGAAATGCGCCTCCGCCGAAGACGCTGCAGTTCGTTCCGAAGGACAAGCTTGCTGATGTGCAACGTGTGAACTCTCGTCACTCGGAGTCGTTCCGTATTCGTGAGTCCACGTCGCATGTGAAGCAACGTTTGATGAAGAGTCCGCGTATTGTGAAGGATGATGGCAATGACGCAGACGATAGCAAGTCGATTGCGCAACTGATTATGGACAACCAAGCTGCGACGATCAAGAAGGGACGCATGTACAAGCAAGGAAGAGTGATGCGTAACTGGAAGTCTCGATACTTTGTGCTCAGTGTGTCCAAGATTGAATACTTCAAAAACCCAAGCTCGACGACATCACGAGGCGAACTCAGCTTCATGGACCATCGTTGTACTGTTCGCTCGCTTGCTGCGACACATGATGTTGTGTGCAAATCTCCAAGTGTGATGGCAGATTATTTGCTGGAACTGCGCGTCGATGACCGTCGTTTGGTTATGGCGTGCACATCCGAATCGGACAAGAAGGGATGGATGGATGCGATTAAACTTGCCATTGATGCGTCGAAGACCGTGAACCGCACCCAAAACCCGACGGAATCGTTGCGCGAAGCGAAAGCAATGCGCACTCAACGTACCGACAGTATTTCTCTCGACGGATCCCAAACATTCCTCGATCGCAATGCGAATGGTCGTTTGTCGCAGTTCAACTACGAGACTTTCTCGACTCCTGTTGTGCACGTCGCTGTGGTGTCCGCTACGAACTTGACCAAGGAAGGCAGTGCTGTGAATGCCATGTGTGAGATTACTGTGGGCCACGAGACGTTCAAGACATCCATCGTCAAGGGCCAACGATCTCCTGTTTGGAAGCAGGATAACTCAGCCTCCTTTGAGGCACCAAATGAAGATATGGTGGTGGAAGTGCGTGTCTTCGACGAACATGTCTTCCGCGCATCGACGCTGATTGCGACCCTCACGATTCCTTTGAAGTCGCTTCCAAACATGACGAAAAAGGTGAAGAAGTACCCGTTGGCGTTGGGAAGTCGTTCGTCTGGAGCCGTTCTTACGCTCTCGCTCGAATACATCAACAAGGCCAAGGCGTACCAACAAGACCAGGAACGCGGACGTCTTGGACGTGACCTCAGCAGATCAGGTGTGATGAACGACGAAATGGGACAGATCAAGTTGGCAGCCCAAATGGCAGCTGATGAAGCTAGTCACCATGCCGCACGAGCTGAAGAAGAAGCGAGAGCTTTGCTTGAGGAAGCTCGTCAAAAGGCTGAAGCAGCTATGGCCGCCGCACTTGAAGAGCAAATTCAAGGAAAGGCTGCTGTCGAGGCTGCCATGGCAGAGGCTGCTCGTGCAAAGGAAGAAGCAGAAAAGCAGTCTGAAGAAGCTCGTCGTGCTCACGAAGAGGCGAGAAAGTTGATTGAAGCAAATCGCCGTATTCAAGAAGAGTCGACGAACGCCCAAATGTCCCATGCTTCGAGTATTTTCGGTGAATACCGGAATATGGTCTTGGACGGTATGTCCCACGACGAGGTTCGAAAGAAAATGTCTGAAAATGGTATTGATGACAACAGTATCAACGCTTTCTTCGATGGCATCAATTCGTACGACGAGAAGATTCGTGCTTTGCAAGCTGAAGTCGAAAAGCTGAAGAGAAGTCGCTCTATTCGCCAAAGAGAAGAAGCTCCTCCACCGGATATGTTCGCAAACTTGGATGGCGATCAGGTCAAACTGCTTCGTCGTTTATTGAAGCTTGAAAAGCAACTGCAGCAAGCAGGCATTGCTGTGGCTGCCGATATTCCTTATGAGGAAGCGAAGCAAAAGGTCGAAGAAATTGCAAAGCGTATGGGAGAAATTGGTTCTGCTGATGTCACGCATCCTGATCCAGCCGTTCAAAAATCGCTGCGTGAAGAATACTACCGACTCGAGCAAGATATGGAGAAGTACAACACTGCTCTCATGTTGACGGATGAATACGCTGCTGAAGAAGCGCGTAAGGAACGAGAGTGGGAAGAAGAGAACTACGAAGAAAACGTGAAGGCACTAAAATCGATCCGACGAATGATGCCAGTGGATATCAAAAAGATGTCGGAAGCTGAGTTGGAAGGACTGACCACTCCAAACGGCAAGAAAATGGTGCGCGAGATTGTCAGAAAGTTCAAGCGTACGAACGTCCTGGAGCTTCTTCGTATGAACCCGGCCGATATTGCAAGAAATCACCCTTCGCTACTAGAAAATCTTCGTGTCACTGGTCTGTCGGTGACGGAGCGTCGCGCATTGCACATCCACTTGAAGGATATTGCTGAAACCTGGAAGGCCCAACAAGGTGAGGAAATGACAAAGAAGAAGTACGAATGGTTCAAGACGTTGAAGGAGACGTTCAAGACTGTTGTCAACTCTTACAACAATCACGTGAAGCAATACGGACCGGCTGACAACCATCCATACGCAACGCGTGATGACCCCGACATTGGTTGTCCGCTGCTGGGCAAACAGTGTCCCATCAAGGCAAACAACTCGCCTGGGTATAACATTGACTTGGGTTACCCAGACGGAGATGTTTACATGGAATCAAGCGTTCAGAAAGGTAACCCTGATGATGCTGGCGCTCGTGCTTTGGCAGAAGCTCAAGCTCTGGCTCGTGAGAAGCTTGCCAACTCTCGTGCGGATGCATTGAAGAAACACTACAAGAACATTCGTCTGGTTGCCGAAGCGAATGGTGTCTGTGAACTTCTGGACACATCGATGGATGCGATTGAAAGCCGCCAGTTGCACTGGTTCCAAGCGCGCTTGAAGCATCGCTTGAACAAGACGGAGACTGCGGCGACGATCAAGGTGGAGCTTGCTGAATTTGGCGAATTGATCAAAGATATTCGTTTGGCAAGTACGAAGTTTGCTGAACGCTCCGGGATGAGTCTGACAGGAAAGCGCAATGCCGCCACCGATGCCGAAGATACGCGGTCAGGTATTGAAATTAATCTCGTCTTGCTGTACTACGAAGCTGTTGTGGACTGCTTCGATGGTATGGAAGAGCGTATGAAGGACGTGAAGGCAAATGATAAGGGTCTGTTGTCGGCGATTCCAACGATCAAAAGCTTGCTTGACGAGCTCAAAGAGAAGAGTGTAACGACGATGGCGAAACTGAAGGACAAGGGTCCTGCTATTACCCGCAAGGTCAAGACCCGTGTCGAAATTATGAAGGAGGCCAAGGAAAAGAATGCCAGCGAGTCGGCTCCCGCTGCGGCTCCTAGTGGGGATGACGGCGGTGGTGCACCTGAGCGGGCGCCGCATCCAATGATGGCTGCCAGAGGTAGAGGACGAAGCGGACGTGGTGGTGGTCGCGGTGATCTGTTTGCTGCAATCGCCGGTCGTGGTCGTGGTGGCGGTGGAGATGACGAAGAAGGTGGTGGTGGCCCTGGACGTGGCGGCGACTTCTTGTCAGCGATCCGTGGTCGTGGCCGTGGACCTCCTGGTGGACCTGGACGAGGCGATTTGTTCGCCATGATCAAAGCTCGTGGCGCCAAGGGCGAAGACGACAGTCCAGTTGGTGGTGGCGGTGGAGATCTCATGTCGGCGATCCGTGGCCGCGGCCGAGGCGGTCCTGGTGGTGGTGGTCGTGGTGACTTCTTGTCGGCAATCGCTGCTCGGAAAAAAGCGGAATAGGACAGGAAGCCCCTCCAGCACATGCGTGGAAAACAAAACAAGACAGCAAAAAACATCTTTGTCGCAATAGGGGAGGGATGGACGGCGAAGGCAAGAAAAGGAAGGAAACGCAGCAAGCTTGTTTTGCTGCTATAGGTGCATTTCGCCGTCCGCATAGAACAACATATGCACAAAGACGTTGTATAAAAATTCAAATAAACAACAAACGAAAACAAAAGGGACGAGTGCTTTTCCGTGCTTAATCGTCTCGGAACGTGGGCTTGGTCTTGCTCATATGGGCTCCGATGGCCTGCACCAGGTCGTCGCTGTAGAGCACAGCGGCGTTGTGGTACCGGATCTGCTGCAGCGAGTCCGCCGTCGAGTGGTCTCGCTGGTAGTGGATCGTCTGCTTGATGCCGCGCACCGTGAGGGGGCTCTTCTCTGCGATCGACGCCGCCACCTGCTGCGCGTGCGCCATGAGCTCCTCGGGGTCCTTCAAGGTCTTGAGCACGAGTCCGCTGCGTTCGGCCTCGAGGCCGCTGAAGTTCCGCCCCGTGAACGCGAGCTCCTTGGCCTGCTGCTCACCGACGAGCTTGGGCAAACGCTGCAGCGTGCCCACGTCGGCAATGATCGCGAGGTCGACCTCCTTGACGGAAAACACCGCCGACGTGTCCGCGTACCGCAGATCGCACGCCGTGATGAAGTCCACGCCAGCACCGATGCACGGACCGTGGACTGCCGCGATCACGGGCACGCGGCACTTCTCGGGCGCCGAAATCACCTTCTGGAACTCGTCAATGGTGCGCATGAGCGCTTCGCGCTTGCGGCCTTCGCACGACACCTTTGACGCCAGTTGCTGCATCGTCGCGAACACGTTCAGGTCCATGCCGCTCGTGAAGCCGCGGCCTTCGCCCGACACGATCACGGCCTTGATGCTCTGGTCCTGCTCGATCTGCTCGAACGCCATACCGAGCTCGATCCACATCTGCATGTTCATGGCGTTCACAGTCTTGGGGCGGTTGAGCTTCAGGTGCACGACGTTGTTGTCCTGCACCGTGAGCGCGAGCGCCTCGAACGGGTGCGCCGCCAGATCGATCTTCTGGGGCGTCGTGCGCATCCAGCCGAGCATGTGCACGGTCTCGCTCGATGTTGACATATGCACCTGCGCGTGGGACAATGACGGCGTCATGCGTGCGGTGGATACACGCGCGCACGAGGCGCCAGCGCGCGAGAGCGCGGCACGGAGCGTCAGCATTTTGAACGGCGCGATCAGTCGGATATTGGAGTGTGTGAGCTTTCAGAAGCCGACCTCCGAATGCTGGAATGATTCCGACGTGGACAAAGTTCAACCTATAAAAACTGGTAAACATCCCGAATGATGATGGACATCAAGAACCTAGATCTTGGCGCTTTTATAGGTTAACCTATATATTTGGGTTGTGTTTGATATTGTTCTATTGCTTGGCAAAGTTGGAGATGCCGAGAATGGATGTGATCTTTTCCTGCTGCGCAGTGCTCTGTCTGTACACGGACTGCAACATGGTCGCCCCGAGATTGGCGTAAAGCGACCGCAGCAGCCGCACGTTCGCGTCCTTCACGTCGCTTTTCGCTTCCTTCAAGAGCTTCAGAGCGAGCGGGAGGACGTACCTAGGTTAACAGACAGAATGGCCACAATGACAGCTTTTAGCTATGCAGAGTTGCCCACTTCTAATGGACACATTGAGTCTCGTACCTGTTCGGTGCGAACTGGTTCTTGTCGTCATTTTGCGCTGCGAGTTGGTCCAAAATGTCGATCAGCAACGGCTTGACCCGCGAGTTTGCATGACGTGCCAGCGACGTGAAATGCTGACACAACAGCTTTGCCTCGACGTGAGTGCACAGCGCTTGGATCACCGACTGCGCCAACGCTGTGAGCTTTGGGCTGTTTGCTGCCAGATTTTTCGTCAGCACTGGGACAAAACTCGAGAGCACGAGCTCCATGCCATTCCCCAACGCGGGGATCATCTTTTCAAGGCATTCGAGCACGTACACGTTCACCTTCGAGTTCCCGTCTTCCATACGCTTCGTGATGCCATCAAAGAGACCAATGATCTTGCCGCTTTCGCTCAACGCCTTCGCGTGCGTACACGCAAACGACGTTGTGTCGGCTAGCGCGTCATACCGCTCTTTCCAGTTGCTGCTCTCCAGCTTCTTTTGCAGCGCTTCGAGCACCGCCATATCGATGGTGATCGCTGCCGCAGGTGGCTTTCGTGCCACTGCGTTTGCTGTAGTGGTGACGCCAGAAGAAACGGTTACAGTAGCTGCGGCGCTTACCTTTGCTACCTGCGTGTGTGAGCTGGCAGATGGCAATGCTGCAGCCGCAGCACCCACTTTGCTGCCTGCACTGGTCGGTATCGCTGGAGAATAATTGGCTTTGCCACTGAGAACCTGATCGACTTTCGCTTTCGCTGACTGGGGAACCATTTTCTTCAGTTTCTCTGCATCGATTCGTTGCTCGCAGCATAGATATAGGATCGATTGTTTCGCAGCGCCGCGCACCTCATTGTTGGAGTCTTCGAGGCACTTGCCTAAATGCCTAAGACCGTGGTCAAATCCTTGCTGGTTTGGATTTGGTCGGCCATACTCACGATCAAAGTATGCATCGAGCGTGCCACTTCGCGCCGAATTGGTACAGCCTTGCTGTTCAAATGCATCACCATCGCGTTCACGACTTTAGTCGCCGAGCAATGCAGGATGACGGAATTGATCGACGACGTCGCCGACTCGCACATAAACGCATTCGAATCGGTGCAGCGCTTGATAAGCACGGATAGGATCGAGTCGATCTCTGGGTCCATGGCGCGTTGGAACGTCGAACACATGGAATCGAGCGCCAGGAGCGAGTTCTTGGACACCGTCGACCGCAGGTTTGGTACCTGAGCCAGAATCTCTTTCGTCACAGCGTGGATTTTGTCTTCTAGGAACGCCGGGTGGTACATCGCAAGCCGACGCACAATGTTTAATGCCTCGAAGTTCATCTTCCAGTCATCGCTACGGAGCTGGCTCAGCAATTTCCCCGCGTCTTGCTTTGGGTTGGCGAGTGGTTTGACCTCATGAGGCTCCAAATACCGTGGCTCTTTGTTGCCAAACGCGGAAGGACGAGAGGACTTGTCGTCAGCAATGCCGCTTTTCACGGCCTTACTCACAAAGGAGAACTTGCGCGTAAGTCCGGTTTTCTCGTCGTCGTAATTGTCGTCGACAACGCGATTTGCAGCAGCAGCCGTTAGCTCTTGTTTGGCCTTTGCTTCCAGTCGTTTGCGAGTCGTGAGAGATATTGGGCGTGACGCTGCTGGTGCTGGCGTCTCAGCATCACCAAAAGCTCCTTCTTGGATCCATGGCGTGCCATTTCCTTGAATCTCTTTGTCCTTTACAGCTTCTTTCTCAAGTTGCCGCTGCTTCGTTTCGAGACGTTTCCGCGTCGCAAGAGACGGCGCAACCACTTTCCGTGGCATTGGGGCTTCAACATCATTATTGCCATTGAAAGTCGGAGAAGTGTAATACTCGTCTGGGTATTCATCTACAGGCTGCGGCTTTGCCACTTGGGAGCGAACCGGTCGATCGTCGCGGGAATAAGTAGGACTCGTTTGCCGAACTGCATCCTCACGAGCTTCTGCTGAGCTATCATGACTACTACTCTGCAGCATTTGCAATTTCTGTGGGCTTGGTTGACCAGGATCTTCTGGTGTTGGAACTCGCTGCTGAAAACCCACGAACGACGATTTACTACTTCTGACTACGGCCACGTCCTCTTTCCTATGCGACTTCCAGTCAGTGCTTCTTTCTGCTGTTGAATGCTCGGTGTAGTGTTGAGGAGATGTATGTGACCGCACGACCTGCTGATTACTCGTGTCGCTATGTATCCTTGCGTCTTGCTGCTCTCCGCCATCTCGGCTCTCGCCAGCATACGCGTTGGTTGCAGCAACTCGCTTGGTACTCGCAGATTTTCGCAACTGACTCGTTTTCTTTTTGAGCATCACCAATTCGTCGGCCATGGCAATCGAGTCAACGCTGTTTGTGGCAGTACCACCGCCACTTTGATCTCCAGCATGCGGATGCACTTGGTCCATGAAATAGGATCGATCGCTCAGACTTCCACCGGCTTTGGCATTGGTAGTGCTGGTAGTTCCATTCGAGCTGTCACGTGGCGATCTGCTGATGCTACTGTTGACTCCAAAAGACTCCGCATTGTCACGGACGCTGTTGATCAACCTATCACCATGCGGCGCGACAGATCTTCGGAGACTCTCAGTCTCAGCAATATGAGACTGACTGTGTCGAAGATAAGTCCCACCGCCACCGTCAAACTCTTTTGATGCGTTGCCTACCATGTGAAGTTCTGAGACTCCGCTCAGCGACATGTCAGTTGCGATCGAGGTCCTCATACTCACAGTGGAGCTCGTGTTGTTCGCTTTCTGCTGGAAGCAAAGTGTCCCATTCTCCTGCAGCGCAGGCAACTCAGGCCGCCGCAATCGTCTTCGCAGAGCATCCAGATCGACCTGGTTCAGTTGATACTCGTCGAGATTCGCCTCTAACAGCTTAGGTAACGCGCTTCGCGTCGAAAAAGCTAGCACCGCTGCAGTCTCCAGCGCCATCGCCCTGACCCGCAAACTGGTATCGCCCAAAAGTCTCCCGAGCACCTGCAATGCGCTTTGGCTGAGTACTTTGGACGTGTTAAATCCTTCTCGCTGCGCTACGAGCGGCAACAGTATCCACACTTTCAGAGCCTCCTCGCGAATCTGGAATCGACGATGCTGCAAAGCGTTCAATAGCGTTTGGCTCGTGCTCACAACGCTAAGGTAACCACATTGGAAAAGACGCAGCAAGACGGTATACACCTGAGCTTCCATCGCTTCGTCCTCGGCGAAATTTGCACCCATTTCCACGAGATGTGGCAGCATCTTCTTCAAATATGACCCAGCAGCGGCCCAGTGTTCCTGCGACGTCTCGCTGGCATCTCCATCGCCTTGGAATTCACTCAACTTATGAAATAGCACGTGCGTGATCTGCAACGCGCGGTTCGCGATGTGCACGTCGACATCTTGCAGCAACCGCACAAGAATTTCAAAGAGCGCGTCCAGGTCGCGTACGCATGCATGCATAACCGTCGGATCTGCCTGTTTGCTCGCCACGAAGAGCTTCTCAACTGCGACAGACCGCCGCTTCCAGTCCGAGTTCGAGTTGCTGGCGATTGACGTCGTCAATGGCGCGACAATCTCGTCGCTCACAAAGCCAAAATGCAGCTTTTGCCGTCCAGATGAGGATGACGGCCGCGGAGTTGAGTTGGCCATAGTCGAGGTCTCCAATATAGGTGAAGACGAACCCGACATTCTTGTGGGGCTGGTGATGTCTGTCGCAGTGGACACATTGGCCGAACACGCGTCAAGAAACTCATCAATATGGTGCTGGTGGGCGCGAAGGGTGCGACGGTCTTCGACGCTGAGAAACGTCATGATCTCGTCCACGACCGTAGCATCGCCGCCGCAATACAAATGCACTTTGCCAAGCGCTTCTTCCGCAGCGACGACAACATTCTCGTTCGGATCTTCGAGAATGGGCACCAAAGCCTGGAAAAGCGCGATGAACAGCGACTTATCCATGCAACTCTTGCTTGCTTTGCTGCTGCTTCGTGCCTTGTTGCGTGGGTGGACGTAGTACCTCTCGTCTAGGAGTCGCATGATCGCGAGCACGCACGCTTCGCGCACCGAAACATGAGCGTGCGCGAGTCCCATGTTGATCAGCAGCTCCACGACGGCCTTCAAGTCGTTCGACACGATGGCATACTTGCGAAGCACCTGATACGTTTCCTCATGCAACACCAGAGGCTGATACGAGCGGCCGTCAATATCACCCTCAGCCTCCTCGTCCTCGCCATTTCTGCGGTCCTCGCAAGGCAAATTGACGATCAAATGCGGCAAAATTGTGGCGAGAATCTGCTCGACGTCGTCGCCCAAGATGCCCATGATCTCGCTCACGAGTCGCAGCGCCTCGAGCGCATTTTGCGGCGCATTGTCGGCAAGTCGGCGGCGCAGACAGTGCAGGAACCGCCTTGGGTTGCGCACGGGGAAGTGCGAGCGCTCGACCGCCGCGATCTTGCGCAGCTTCTGGAGCGTCTCGTAGCGTACGTGTGCGTCGTCGTCTTCCAATCGGTACACTAGCGTATCCACGACGCTCGCTCCCATAGAGAGGCGGCAGGCAGCGCCAACACGTCAACTGGCTTTGGCAGTCGCACCCAGTAGCGAGTTATACGAGGCGATGCGAGCGCTCTTTGCTCGCTGATGCGACAGAAATAACTGCAACAGGAATGAAACACCGCGTATATGAACGGCGACGCGGCTGAATAGGCATAGAATATCCATATATGAAGAGCGGACTACCGTACCGGTCTGCACCCGCAATGGCTTCACTTGCAGTTGACCCAAGCGTTCACGTCGCGCGTATGATTGCACGACAGCCACATGCCGCCACTTGGGATTGCATCGTGCATAACCACTGCGTGGATAAGTGGCCAGAGTTGTCGTCGGATCGAGCACGTAACGCGTCAGATGTATAGGACTCCGTCCCCACGTGAACTGCATGCGACGATGTCATACGCATACATTCATGCACTCCTGCAGACGCAAGTTGCAACTCGCCTCGGTCGTTTGCTCTGCTGGTTAAAAATACGAGGACTCTTGCGCGAGAAAGGCGTCCAAATTATCGAGATCCTGGTCTTCGTGGGTCTGGATCGAGTGCGCTTGCTTGCATCGCGCTTCCTCGATCTGTGCGCGTCGCTCTTGCTCGGCGCGCTGGCGCTCTTCCTCGAGCGCTTGCCGCCTGAGCCGCTCCTGCTCTTGTAGCTGCTGGATGCGGTCCATGCGGCTATGCTGCAACGCAGTCTTCGCCTCTTGCGCTTTCTCGCGACGCTCGAGGAGCTCCAGTCGCTTTTGCTCGTCCAGCAAGCGCTCGATTTCCAGCTGCGCGTCGCTCTTCAGCCGTTGCACTTGCGCGAGTTCCTGCTCCAGCAGATCCAGTATATGGCGGTCGTGGAGGTCCTGCACGGCATCTTCGTCGCGTCCGGTGACCAGAGTACTCGCATCCGGCGGCGGCGGAGACGCAGCGTCCGTTGCCCGACGCTTCCTTGGTGGCATTTGGCTTCTTGTCGATTGCCGCCACCACCATCTTGCATCTACCTTCTTTTGCAATTGCGTACTAACGCTGTGAGCAACAAACCGTAGAAACTAATATCTTCTACCCTATTACGACACAACAAGCCTGCTAGAACTCTTTATTCACAAACCAAATGCAAATTTACCTCCTCTTTTGGAACGATGCGCCTCTATTCAAAATGCGCACATAGCGCAAATGGCGGCGGTCGTGAATGGCGCGAGCGACGGCGGCGCTGTGGATGAACCGCTCTTCCGCCTGAATGCGCTGCACGCGGCGGGCGAGTGGACGGTGCACGACGACGACCAGGGCCACCTCTTCTACTACAATCTGGTCACGCGCGAGTCGCAATGGACACCGCCGCCCGAGTTCACGGGTCTGGAGGGCGAGCTCATGATGAAGCTGATGCTGCAGCACGCCGTGGCACGGTCCGGATTCTGGAGCGCGCACGATGCGGGAAACGGCACGCTCTACTATTTCAACGAGCGTACGCGGGCGTCCGTGTGGGAGCGTCCAGAGGAGTGGGGTGCCGTCCCTCCGCCGCCACCACCAGAGGAGGAAGAAGCGGCTCCTGCCAAGCCAGAAGGAGCGGCAGAGCATAAAGAAGAGGAATACGTTGGCGAGGGCCGACTGAGAAAGGACAAGAAGGCGAAGAAATCCAAGAAGAAGAGCAAACCCGCCGATGTGGACGACGAGCCTGCGGATGGCGGCGAGACCGCAGAAGCGCAAGAGGAAGAGCCACCAGTGCAGACACTCACTGAGGAGGAACTGGAAGCGGCCAAGCGGAAGGAGGAAGAAGAGCGCAAACGCATCAAGTCGTTCCGCCAGATGCTGCGCGACAAGAAGATTATGCCGTTCACGAAATGGTCGGTCGCGATGCCGCGCATCCTCTCGGACCCGCGCTTCATGGCTGTGCCAACGTACGTATCCATTACTGCACCCTCTGGTTTTCCCATGTGCTCTCTGCTCTGTACCGCAACGAGGTGACGACTGTGTGTTTATATGTAATTGTGCAGAATGGGCGAACGTCGAGCGATCTTTGAGCACTTTGTGCAGCATCGTCGGGATGATTTGAAAGCGGAAAAGAAAGCGAAGCTCGCAGACGCAAAGAAAGCGTTTACGGAATTGCTGCGAGAGCTGTTTGCAAAGCAGATCGAAGAGGGTTCGTGGGATGGCAGAGCGAGTCTCCCCGTGTTTCTCGCGACGCTGGAGGATGCTATCGGTGCCGTGCGATACAAGCAGCTCCAGGACAATGCCATGGCGCTTTTGCCGACGACAGTGCAAGAAAAAGTCTACGAGAAAATGGTACGCGACGTAAGGTCACTAAGATTTTCCTGTCTCTAGCTGTATGGTCTGACATTTCATCATGTAAATGGATCTTGTGGATGCACCGTACTCTAGCTGTCAGAGTATACAAAGAGAGCCGACAAGGTCGAAGCGGAAGAGCGTGCATTGAGCACATTCCTAAAGCAAAAGATGTCGAGCAGCAAGCAGAACGCTGTTGCATGGGGGAGTGACGAGGCGCAGCAGCTCCTCGCGTCGTTTTACGCGAGCAAGGAGAGTGATAACAAAACGCCGCTTCTTTCCAGCGAGCGACAACGGCACGTGCTTCGTGAAATGCAAAATGCGCTGCGACCGCCCGTGGACGAATCAATTGCCAAGTATGGCGGCGGGTGTAGTGGTGATCGTGCGGATTACAAAGAAGCAACACCGTTGGTTTTGCGTCCTGATACGACTAGCGCACGCTCTGACCCCCATCTTCGTGCGCGGTCGCGTTCTCAGAACCGTCCACGCTCGCGGTCTCGCGGTCGACCGAGAGAAAGAAGCGCCTCACGGGAACGTAGCAGTCGCCATGGCCAGCGCTCAGCATCGCGCCGCTCACGTTCTTCCTCGTTATCGTCTAGTCGATCGCGCTCTCGCTCCCGTGGCAGACATGGCCACAGGAGCAGTCGCCACGAGAGACGCCATCGACGCTCTGCGTCTTGGTCGTCGTCAAGCAGGAGATAAAAGAGCAAGGCTCGTTGCTGCCAAGCCACCGGAGTGTTAGAGAGCGCAACGGGATGTATGAATGAACATGCGTGTCGTACGCGGCCCTGACGCTTTCGCAGCATGCTGCTTGCTTGATTTGCTTACAAGGCTCCACGCACTCACCCGACTAACGAATCTTGCACGAACAGTGCGTGAATGCGCGTCTGCTGCGACGCAGTTGAACTCCCCATGCAGGGACAAATTGGGTTCAGTGCGGATTTTAACTCGAGCGTCATCCATATGGTTCGCGCTGAGCCAGACGCAGAAGTGAACAGCGGTACATGGATGCATGCAGATGTTGCAAACAGCAGTATTTCCACATGGAAAGCGCGCGCTGTGCTCTCAAACACGCATTCCTGCAGCGCAACCAATGGAAGCTAACGTCCGTCCAAGACGCGCAGCGACCTTTTGTAGCGCCAAGCGCAGCGCTGTGAGTGAATCCAGCCAGATGCTCGCTCACACCGCCAAATCGGCGCAATTGCTTCTTTCTTTTCTTTTTTTCTTTTGTGTTTTTTTTAAAAAAAAAAAGTCATCATCCCAGGGAGGAAGACAGTTTGGCTGCGGTGGGCGGCAGCGCGCACCGCCGGCATGCTCGCGCTGCTGCTTGAGCGAGAGAACCCACCCAGACGCGCGGCCCTCGGTCCATTTAATCGCACAAAGAGCGTCAACAAACGGCAGGCGCGCGGGTATCCTCCTCGGCGCCCGCAGCAGGATGTGCGCGCTGCAGAAATCAGGGTTTCTTTTTCTCGCGTCGTTCTTCTCTGTGCTTTTTTGCTGGTGTGCTGGCGTGCCAAGGGGTGAGATTCAAGGTGCCTGCTCATTGGCTACAACTCGGCGCTTCCCGGCTCGCGATTCGTGGAAAAGCGCAGCATCTTATCCCCGCGGCCGCGCAGAACCGGGGCGCGGACCGCACTCTTTTTTCCCCCTCTTTCTCAATCGGAAAGCTCCCGCCTGCGCCGCACGCCGCCCTTCGTTCACGCACCCCAACGCAGCAGCGCAAGCGGCCGCCGCGTTCCCCTTTTGTCGCACGAAGCGCGAGCGGAACATTCCCCCGTCGGCCGCGCCAAGTCGACAAACCACAAACCCAAGCGCGGTGACGACTCCTGCAACAAAATAAATCATCTTTTGCGGCGGGCGGCAATCGACAAACCGTCGTTTTTACGGACGCGCAAGGGGGAGAGCGCCGTTTGCATCCGGATACGCAGAGGAGCATCGTCCCCAGTTGCGTATTTACAGGGGAGCAGCCACAGGTGCGCGTATGTGTGTGGAGGGTATAGTGCAAACGAGTGTGTATACTGAGAGCGCTCTGTGTTGCTGAATGGATGCGCAGATAGACAGAAGAAGCAATAACACACGATGGAGAATCCCGAGACTGCCGTGACGCCCAAGGACGTGGCACCGCCACCGCCGCAGCAGGAGGTGCCAGCGGCCTCCAACAACCGCAAGCGCAAGATGCCGCCCGTGGGACCCAGCGCCGCCGGGCTCTCGCGCGGCAACAAGTTTGTGCGCCCCAACCCAAATGCCGCTGCAGCTACCGTCGTCCCGCAACAAGGCAGCATCCACACGTCCGACACGTTCATTGACCACCAGCGCGCGATGTTTCACGCCGACACGGCGCCGACGCCGCACGGTCCTGTCGCAAATATGCCGCCCACGCCTGCGTTCGGGAACCGCCGCAGCGGCTCGTTCGGCCAGACCCCCGATGGGTTCGACAACACGCCCACGGACGACGGCTTCCCTTCGAACTCGTCCATGGGCGGCTTCCACTCGAACGAAGCGGCTGCGACGGACGGCGACTTTGAGAACGACGCCGCAGCAGGCGGCAAAGCGCACACGACGACACCCTCGCCGCTACCGCGCGCCGCGCCTCTGAACCTGCGCAACTTTGCCAACTGGAACGTCTCGAGCCGCTACTCGCTCGTTCGGCTGCTGGGCAAAGGATCCTACGGACAGGTAATGTGATGTGGCGTATATGATGGAGGCTTGCACTCGAACACAAATCAAACTCATATATCTTTTTGTGGCTGCAACAGGTTGCGGAAGCATTTGACACTGTGCGCCAGAAGAAAGTCGCGATCAAGAAGATCAACAATGTGTTTGACCAGGAGATCGACTGCAAGCGCCTGTACCGTGAAATCTACATTTTGCGCCACCTTTCGTACGTGTAAACCGCACATTTTGGCTTGTTTTTTTTTGCAAACCCTGTCGCCGGCAAAATGACTCACGTACTTTGTCTGTTTGCAAATGCGCAATAGCCACCCACAGGTGATCACGTTGCTGGACGTAATCCCGCCGGAGAACTACGAGAGCTTCTCGGACTTGTACCTCGTGTTCGAGTTCGTGGACACGGATCTGCACAAACTGATCATGAGTCCGCAGTACCTGACGATCCGCCACATCCAGGTGTTTCTCTACCAGTTGCTCTGCGGCCTCAAGTACATCCACTCGGCCAACGTCATCCACCGCGACATGAAGCCCGCCAACATCCTGCTGAACGAGGACTGCACGCTCATGATCTGCGACTTTGGGCTCTCGCGCGTGATGGAGAGCGATTTGTCAATGGAGGAACTCGCCAAGCATTTGTACTCGCCCAAGGACGCCAAGTCGCCGACGACGCCCTCAGACGCGACGTCCCCCGGATCCGCTTCGTCGACGCCGTCGTCGTCTTCAGCGAACGGCGATGCGCCGAAATTCCGTCGTCAGCTGACGAAACACGTCGTCACGCGATGGTACCGCGCGCCCGAGCTCATCTTGCTCCAGGATTATAGTTTTGCCGTTGACATGTGGAGCGTCGGGTGCATTTTCGCCGAGCTGCTGAGCATGCAAGTCGAGAGCTGTCCGCGGTACCAGGAGCGCGTGCCGCTGTTCCCAGGCCGGTCGTGTTTCCCGTTGAGTGCTGACCGACCCACGACGTACTCGGACAAACTGGACCAATTGAACGTGATCTTTGGCGTGATCGGGACGCCGAATGAAGAGGACATTGGTGCACTAGGCGAAGTGAAGCAGTATTTACGCAAGTTGCCGAAGAAAGAGGCGCGCGATTTCCGAGAAATGTACCCCGGTGCGCCCGCGGATTCCTTGGATTTGCTCAAGCAGATGCTCTCGTTCAACCCGGAGTGCCGGATCTCGGTCGACAAGGCGCTGGCGCATCCGTTCCTGCAGGCCGTGCGACGAACGCAGTCGGAGATCGTGGAGCCCAACCCATTCAGCATGGAGTTCGAGAACGTGCCGTTAGATAAAGAGACCCTCAAAGGTGCGTTGCGTGCATGGCGCCATGGGTGGCTTGCTTTTTGAATACTCACGTGTATGTTTGTTTTTGTGAATGTCTAGCCCGCATCTTTGACGAGATTAAACTGTTTGCGGAGCGAAACAACAGCAGATGAGCTGATTTCGAATTGTACAATGAGAGGACGGAGGGATGCAGACGCACACACGCATGCGCGTGCGTGGGCGCACAGGAAACAGAACGCTGTGAAGCAGCAGAACGCAAGACGAAAAAAAATGAAAATGACACAAAGCACAAGTAGCAGAATGGAGAGCGAACAGAACCGCTTTTCAGTAAATGAACAAGACAAACAAAAAAAGAAGGGAATGCAATGAACGGAGAGAAGAGGAGCTTGCGTGTTGCGCTGTCTCGATCGGAAGAGGCGCGCGGCGACGACAAGCAACTCGAGAAGGCCGCCACGTTCTTCGTAAATGTGATTTTAGGCAGTGCGTAGGAAGATGACGGATATAATACAGAGGGCGACATGTTCGGGTCCAGTGAGACAGACACCTTTGTGTCTTGCGCGCGCGTATGTAGAAGTCCATGATGCTGTATTTATATTGCCTTTGTTCATTTGCGTCTATGTGGAGGAGGGCGCGCCTGGCAGCGGCGAGAAATCCACCGTGCGCAGCACGTACTTTGGCTCGTCGACGATCTTCATCACGGCCTGGACGCCGTAGTCCAGCGGCACCGAGTAGAGCCCGTCTAAGTTCACCTTCATATCCCACCCGAGCGACCGCATCGACACGCGACGCACTTTTCCCCTGAATACATCGACAAAGCAAGTGAGCCGCTGGCATTCGCCGAAGAAGAACAAGTGCTGCGAGGAGTTTCCTTACCGTCGGAAGCGGATGTCGCCAAACGTGGCGTTGATGATCGGCTCTCGGCACACAAAGCCCATGTCTAACGAGTCTTCGGGGAAAATGTTTTCCTTGTTGAACCTGCACGATGGCATTAAAAATCAGCTTATTGCGTCAGAGACCGGCCAGCAATGCATTCGGGAAATATGTTTGCAAACCTACGCTTCGGTCAGCTCCGTGACCGTCTCGTTCGTGTGCGTGTGGTTCATGGCTTCCAGTACTTTGGCCACTTGCTCTCTGTAGATCTGAGACTGCAGATTGCAACAACAACAGCAACAATACCAAAGAATGAGCTCGGTTTCATCCTGATCAACGCTGACCGAGAGACGACTGGAACACGTACCGCACTGTAGTGCCATGCGCTGGACCCGGTCCCCGTGCACACAATGATGCCGCTGCTGCGCTGCGACTCGCGCTGGTGCTGGTCGATGCCGATGTTGTAGTGCGACGGGCGCGACGCATCGCTCTCGGCGATAAACACCTCGTTGAGCGCGTACCGCGGCAGCTCGTACCAGTACCCGTCTTGGTTGACCATACCGACGCGGATGCGGTTGCGCAGCCGCCACTGGAAGTTGCCCTCCAAGAGACGATCCAGCGCATACCCGAACCGATTGCACACATTGTCGACCTTGTAGCAGCACAAGTTGCCCTCGCTGCGCGCTGGATCCGTGTTGATCCCAGCGACCGGGATCGGCGTGTTCACGAAACTCGCGGCCTTGAGAAACGTGCCGTCGCCGCCCGCCGAGAACACCATGTCCGAGCCCTCGATGACCTCATGCGTCAACTGGTTCGCTGGCACGACTTTGACCTTGATGCCTTTCTCTTTCAGGCTGGCATGGACAGAAAAAACATCACGCACAGATAGATACCCGGATGAGCCACATGGTCCGCTTGCAAAAGAACGAGAGTCGGCAAAAATACCTGCTCGTGATGTCTTCGACAGCTGCGATGTGGTGGTCGTGACTCGCCTTCAGGCGGTCGTACACAAACCCTCGCATGGACATTTGCTTCCGCAACGCCTCGCTGCATGCAATGAACAACAACAACATGGATGCACGCAGGTTAGCGCACACACTCAACAGAACAGACAAACGCCAGTTTGCTTCTACGTACCCAGTGTTGCCGTGGAGCTCGCATTCGTGCTGGAAGCGCGAGGTTTTGTTGACGACGACCACTTTCCGCAGGTTCAGCAGAGGCTTCGCTGGCAGCAGTACAGGCGGGTACGCGGCCTCCCCCGCGGCGTTCGCTGTGTGGATGTCGGCGTCCGACGGATCGTCGATAGGGCTGATGCTCGAGAAACTCGCTTTCTTCTGCGCAGATGTGCGCTGCTGGTACGTTTTCTCAATGTACTCCTCCGAGACGATCATGCGCGGTACGCGCTCAGCAATCGCGAGCAGCATCTCGTTGTCGTACACGGGCCGTTCGATCTTCATCCAGCCCTTCGGACTGAGCTTTTCGTTCCACGGACACACCGAGCGCATGTGCGTGAAGTACGGCGCCATCTCGCCCGTCTGCGGATCCGTGCGCGTGTAGTGCAGGATATGGCCATTGTGGATCTGGTCGACCATCTGCCCAGACTCTTGGAGTTCGTGAAACGTGTCCTGCGGCATCCGCTCCAGGCGCGTGCGCATGGCCCACATGACTTCGCCATGGCACACGACGATCGCCTTCTTGTCGGCGCACTCGCGGTGCAGCACGCACAGCAAACGGTCTGCGCGCTGCGCAACGGCAGCGAGCGACTCGCCTCCCGGAGGCGCGTAGTAGAACCGATCGAGGTCGCGGCGGCGCAACTCGTCCTGCATCTTGATCATCCGCTCCTGCTCCGACATCAAGTCCATTTGGCCCCAATCGCGCTCGCGGATGAGCATCTCGGCGTACCACTTCGCATCGGGCAGCCCCATGCGCCCCGCAGTCTCCATTGCGCGCAAGTATTCGGACACGAGGTACCGGTCAAACTGGACCAAGTCGTTCTTCTTGAGCCACTTGCCCGCTGCGGCAGCCTGGCGACGGCCGCGGTCCGTGAGCCGCCAATTGCAGCTGTGGCGGTGCTGGAACTCGCCGTAGAAGAGGCTGTCGTCGCCGTCGATGGACCGCTGGCGCGCGACGTTGCCCTCGCTCTCGCCGTGGCGGATGAGCACGAGGTCGGCGAGGCGCGGCGCCTCGAAGTGGTGCAGAGCGCGCGCGGGTTGCGCGAATGCAGCCGAGGCAACGGGGGCCATGGTGGCCATGCGGCGGCGCGGCCGCTTGGCGCACGCGCCGCCGCGGCGCAGGAGCGACATGTACATGGCGAGTGGGGTGGGCGCTTTTGGGGCTTTGCGGCAGCCGCGAGATTCGAGGGAACCGACCGTCACTCTGCGGGGCAGAGAGGCGGTTACAGTGCGAACGGCAGGCGTAACCGAAGCGCGTGCATTCAAAAGAGCGAATTGTGGGTGGCGATTGCTGAATTGTGTGCTGAATAGGAATTATTTTTTTGTGGGAGAAGCAGAAGAGCCGCAATATCAGAACGCATTTATGTGGTTGTGAAATGGCGCATGGTACCGAATGAGGATTAGAGTTGGCGAAATGGTGCCATTATTGGCCGACTTGCTGGTGCATTCTGTGTGCGAAATGTAACCGAGCGTCGCTGGAGACATGAGCAACAACAACCAAGCAAAAACAGCCACAACAACACACCCAGATGCGCAAGTAGTTACACTGACGCCCTGTACACTGAACCCCATCTACTGCAGTGCTTATTCGGTGCATAGTGGCAGCTGACTGTGCGCACAAATGGCGACTCGCAGGTGCCGATGGGCGGGATGTCGCGTGCTGCTGTGCGTCCCAGACCAGACAAACATGGCGGTGGTGAGACGTAGAAACGCGGGTGACGTTGGCAGCATAACCACCAATCCCAGCCAATTGCCAAGTTCGCGTAACCCTTGACGTTGTTCGTAACAAAGACCAACTAGGTTCGCACTGTGTAACCGCGTACTTATCGTCTGCTCCCGATCTTCAGAGGTTACACAGTATTACCGCCAAACATGCATCATGCCCATGCGAGCGCCACTAGTAAAGCGATGGCAGACGACAGGCGGCTGTATGGCGGCAGCAGCGCGCGCATGCGGCGCGACGAAGCGAGTCTGGACGCGGCGTTCGCGCTGCTGGACGACGTGCGCGCGCAGAGCTTCGCGCTGCAGCTCAAGCTGCGCAACAGCCTCCCGATGCGCTGGTCCGACCACGCGTTCGTGATGCAGCGGCCGCGCGTGCGCGCTGTGGACGAGAACGACGCGCCAAGGGAGCGCGGCGCGGGCGGCTTCGTGAGCAGTGACGCGTGCGATCCGCTTGGCGATACCAGCAGCACTGCGGACTGGAGCCGCCAGCGGCACCGACGACGCGTGGAGTGGGACGTCGCGCGCCGCATCGCGCGCATCGATCGCGAGCTGCAGAAATTGCCCCCTGAACAGCGGTTTTGGAACAAAACGCGCCGCGGTGTGCAGCAGCACGAACAGCTCAAGCAGCGACAGCAGCAGGCGCAAGACCAAGCGCGAGTCGCCCCCATGGCACACACGCGAGTGACGAAAACAGACGCGTCCACAGAGCCAACACGAGTTGCGGACGCGGCGCCATCCCAATGGCAGCGGTCCTTGGAGCCAATGCGCGTGGCTGGAGGCGTTCTGAAGCCGACGCAGCGCCTTACGAGTCCAGTATCAAGAAGCCGTAGGAGCAGCTCAGCGACCGCATTAGAAACAGAGCCCAAGCCGCGAGAAAAGAAAACAGGCGCTCGTGGTGCCAGGAGGGACCTGCAGAAGGCGACAGATAGAGAGAAGCAGAGTCGCGCCTCGGAAGCTCGAGGCGCGCTCAAGGCACTGCGAGCAGCAGAAACCGAGCCGACACACGCCGTCGCGACTTCTCGCAGCAGCATCGATCAGTCGGGCGCAGCCGTGGGAGCTGGCGCACCCATGCTACCAGTGGCGCTCGATGCTTCGCGCGATACAGAGACCGAGGCAACAGCAGACGCGGATTTACGCCGCAGCTCTTTCGAAGACGCGCTAGCAACTGCGAGCAGCGAGCCGCCGACCGCACCCATGAACCTCTCTTTCTTTGATCCATTCAACGACCCAGAAGCCTCCAAGGAAAACGCGCAGCATCGTAGTGGCCACGGCACGCGACGTTCTCAACAGATCGGCGCCTCCAAGAGCGCAGCGCTGACGTCCACTCTCGGGAGACGGCAGGTGCTCTCGGAGTATCGAAGTGGACCATGTCTCGCGCTGTATGGGCCTCCGCCAGTGGCGTCCATGGCGGGCGACTCGCGCCACCGTCAGCTCAATGGTGGCGTGCTGCGTCGTCTCTTTAGTGACTTGGACTCTGATCGCGACGGCCACTTGAACCGCGTCGAGACGTGCATGGCGCTGCATCGGCTCCAGATCGCGGTCTCCGCGCCGATGATTGCGTCGTTTTTCCATCGTGTCCACGATGGCGCCGCACGAGACAGTGGGAAGCAAGCGACCGAGCGAGGCAATGTGGATCCGCGGCCACGGCTCGAGCCGCTGCGCGAGGTGATCAATTACAAACAGTTTGTAGCGTTTGTGACTGCGGCGAACGAGCGCCGCCACGGCAGTACGAAGCGGGAAAGCCATGCAGCGGCGAGGCCATCACGAGAACCGCACGCAGCAGCACGGACAAGCGAAACTGCGGCTCCAGCGACTCGGCTAGTGAAGAAGACAGCGTCATCTTTCGTGTCTGAGCCCGTGGCGGCGCAGTATGTCCTGGATGAACCTTCCGAAGTGGAGCAACTCGAGCAGCGCGTGCTGTCGGATCTCCCAGATTTTGTCCTCAGTAAGCTTCTGTCGGAGACAAACGACCAGCATCCAGCGACACACACTCGCTCGCCGCTCGCAGTGATGCGAAGGAGCCTCGAAAGATGGCTTCCACGCGACTCTATTGACGAAAAGGTTCATGCGTTCTGGTCATTCTCTGTAAAGCAAAGCAACCACACAGTTGCTGATTGCTTTGTTTTTGGTGTGATACTGCGTCTATAGTTGGTGGAGCAGATCGCGCAGGAGCTGCTTCACGAGCGTCTAGAGCGGGACGCTGGTGCGCTGCAGACGCCAGATGACGGTAGTGGAGAAAGTGGCGGCGACGACAACAGCGGACTGAGACGCGCCGCAGCGTATTTCGAAGCGCAGCCGCTGACATCAGTCGGCGGAGACGACGCTCTCGCCATCATCAACAACAACGGGGGCGCAATGGACAGCGATGACCTGGACACCTGGTTCCACGCGCTCAGTGAAGAGCAGGTCTCGGGATTGGTCCACGAGATCTTGAAAAAGGAAACGAAAACGCTGCCTGAACAGACGATTGGCACTCTCGACGGCGTCCGTGACGCTGAGAATCCAGCGCCAACGGATGAGGCTGTTTGTCCTTTAGAGAAACGAAATGATGGTGTAGAGAGCGCCGACGTGGTGCTGGAGGATAAACAAACGGACATGATCGACTTCCTCTCGACGCATATCGGAATGGTCGCCGAGAAAGCAGTCCAAGCGGCCGAAGAAGAAGACGCGGATGCGTCGTGTCCGAACACTTCTAGCCGCACTCAAGGGCTCGCTTCAAACCCGGGAGTCCAGCTATTGCACGAGGTGGTGCAGCGTAAACCCGCCTACACAGCGTCTAGGGCGAGTGCAAGAGGTCCGATCTCGACTCGGACGCATCTCGCGGACGAAATTCTTCGCCAGAGTGACCAACAGGAAGGTCGTAGGGATGCAGATTGTTCAACAGCAGCGATACGACCATCAAACGTTACCATTCTCCAACGAATGCGGCAGGAGCGGAAACGTGCAGTGGCCTCAAAGGCAGCGACTTCCTTTGGCACAAAGCCACTGGAAATCGACGCAAGTAGAAGCCTTGTTCAAGAGTCGACACGACCTGCACAAAGCCCAGCATCGGCGCGGAATGTCGTCAGTGATGACGATCAGAGCTCAAGCTCGCTTGACGTAGAGGACACCGCTGCTGAGGAGACTCAGCCCCCACACCTCCCAGTAGTCGAGAAGCATTTGTACGTTGCGTTAGACAGCATCAAGCCGTTCGAGCTAAGCGCCAGCTCCACCTATTCTTACGCCTCTAGCAGCGTGGGGGAAAGCAGCAGCAGTAGCAGTTTATTTGCCGAGTTCGTCCTCCCGAAGCGCCAGCGGCAGCAGAGACGGAAGAGCAGAACCGGCAAGCGTGATCGGTCTGTGAGCAGCAGCGAGGATCGTGATTCCATTGGCAGCGACGATCTTTCGGAAGGCGAGCTCGACAAGACGCGCGTGGCGTCCGACTTGAGCGATGGCGAGATCTACGGCGCAGCAAGGAATCGCGTCGTGCGTCAAAAGAACACGCTCGTGTTCGCTGAAACAGGCGCCAGTGTCGAGGCGTTTACCGACGACTCGCAGAGCTCGATCGAGTCGGGCGAGCTTTTGCGTATTGTAAGTGCCTTTGGAGCGCTCATCTTTTCCCACTCAACTTTACTCACATTACCATTGCCGATCTCTGACTGGATATAGCCAAAGCTGCGCGCGGGTCACCGACAACGCGTGCTCGATCAGAGCCACTCTTCCGTCGAGTCGGGCGAAGTCGAAGACGGCGCGCTCTCGTGACGGTGCTACACTTCTTCTTCTCCGCCGCCGTCTTCGTGCTCTTCGGCGCTCTCGAGCTCTCTGAGCTTGTGCATCTTGCCTTCGTGCAGCACTTCGTCAATCTTCGTGGCGGACGACGACCCGATGCCTGAGAGCTGCTTCGCCTGTGCGCCAGAGCGCAGCGGTCCGTCTGTGTTGCGGATGATTTTGGCCACGTTCATCCTCGACACGCCGCGTCGCTGGTCGCCGTGCTTGAGCTCATAGCCGCCGAGCTTGACGAATTCCCCGGCCAACTCCTCGTTCTCGGGATTTTTCGCTGGGTTGCGCTCGATGATCCGGCCAATTCGAGACTTTGGCGCCACCTTCTTCGGCGGTTCGCTGCTGGACCCTATCTGCTCGTCCGAGTGTGAAAACTTAGTGGCGTCATGCTGCAAAGTCTCTGGTGAAGCTTTAGGGGAAAATGTGGACAGCGACGCCAGACTTACACTGCGCGCGCCCGACGGCTGCGGTGCGATCGACGCCGGGCTCTTTGGCTTCGCTCCGCGCTTCTGCCGACGCCGCCGCTTGTCTTCTTCGTCCTGCTGGTGCTGGACCCACACGGGGTCGACGCCAAAGATCTGCTTGAGCTCGTCCAACGCGTCGTTGAGGTCGAGCTGGAAGCACACAAGAAGAGTCAAGACGGTGGAGGATTCAGGGATCGCCAGAGAGTGCTGAGTAGTACCTTGTCATTCTGTCTCGAGTGGCGAAGCGCTTTGCTGGCTTCGAACAAGCCGTCAAACGTGTCCTGGCCACACGACAACATTAGGGAAGCGCGAGCGTCACAACTCACTGGGAGTGCGTCCACTGGACGCGCACGTGGAAAGACAAGCAAACGAGGACGACACACGATGGGAAGCTGAACACGCGCCTCCTGGCACTTGGCCATCAGGTCCGCGAGCGCGCGCTGCGCTTGCCGCAGGTTCATAGTTGATTTCTCTGCAGAGATAATGGATGAATGGGCTCGGGAGTGGGCTTGTGGCGTGACGGTTGGGCGACAGGAGCAGCCAGTGAGTTGAGTAGCAACTGCCACGAACAGAACCAGCAGCAGGGTCCACCACTTTGCTTTTCTAATAAATAAGTAAATTACGCTCGACACAACAAAACTGAAAACCACGCCACTGCAAACTGTTATACGGCAGACACTCTTCCTGTGCCCTTCCACTACGGAGCGCTACTTGGCCGCCTTTCGCGGCTTGTAGCGCGTCGGACTTTCGTCCTCCTCTTCCTCGTCGTCTTCTTCGTCATCTTCTCCGTCATCACCGCCTTCTTCCTCGCGATATTCCTCTTCATCATCATCTTCTTCTTCTTCTCCTTGCTCTTCTCCGTCGCCTTCTTCCTCCTCCTCGCCGTCCTCTTCATGTGCGTCCTTTTCGTCGTCATCGCCATCGTACACAGTGTCGCTTGCGGGCTGGGAATCCGACTCGGCCGCGTCTGTACTGGGCTGTTTCGGAACGCCTGCGACACGATGCTGTGGCTTCTGGGGCGTCTCCACGTTTCTCGCGGCGCTGCCTTCCTCCTCCTTCTCTGAGGTTTCCTCTTGCTCGTCTTTCGTCTTGACGCTCGTGTCTTTCGGGAGATCTTTCACATCGGCGCCGTACTCTTTCAAAGCGCCGCTGAGGCCCTGGTGCAGCAGCACGTCGATCTTTTCAGCTGCGGACGCGCCAACGCGGTCCAACCGCTTGGCCTGCGCGCCCGACTTGATCACCTCCACCGTGTCGTGAAGCTGCTTCGCTGCGCGCATCCGCGCGATGCCGCGCTGCGAGCGGCCCGAGTGGAGCTCGTACTCACCAAGTTGCACAAGCTGGTCTACAAGGCGCTGGTTCTCGGACCGCTTGGCGGGCGCGGCCGTAATCTCGTCTTGAATCCGTTGGTGCTTCTTGGCCGTTGGCGAGTGCGTACTCCCGCGCGCTGCAGTAGGGCGCATGGACTTGCGCGGACTCGGCGCCGTCGCAACGTCTTCTTCGTCCTCGTTGAGCGGCGCGCTCTTGCGCTTCTCGCGCAACGTCTGCCCGCCGAGGTGGCCGACACTCCGAAGCCCGTACTTTGTCTTCATGGCGTCTAGTGCGGTCTCCAACTGGGACTTGCGCTGCGCAGGACGCACTCGCCGTTAGAACCAAGGCCACCGTCAGTGCGCGCAAGAGACGGCTACGCACCATCTCATGCTTCATCTCGCCGCGGAGACACTCGATCGCCTCGGTAATGCTTTCGAGAGGGTCCTGTGCGCATTCGGAGAAGTGACAAGGCCTCATTATCGCTTTTTCCGCCCCCCATGCAACGCAGCAGTTGTTAGTTGTGCACCTGCGGCAAGGCGACGCCCTGCTCTTCGCACTTCATAAGCAGGTCAGAGAGGATCGTCTGCGCCTGCTTCAGATTCATCGCGCGCGCGTCGATGGTCTCCTGCAGTGAAGCTCTCTCTCTCTGTTATTATGTAGCGCTTGCTACGAAGCAGCACCTGCGCTCCATCAAGGCATTACATGTGGCGGTTGAAGATACAGGCAACCACGTACTTAGTGGCACTAAGTACGCATGCTCTTCACAGAAGTCCGTATCGTCGACTTAATCGCCTGTCAACTAACTCAACAGACAAAGAAATGGCGCGAAAACAAACAGCCGTGTTCTGGTTTGACACCTACCTTGTTTTGCGAAAGTGCGGTTCAAATTTCAAAATGGCCTTCCACACTGGCTGGCCACATTGGTCGCACATGCACACATAGCACAACGGAATCTTTGGACGGCGGCAGCAGCTCCCATTCACGGCCTCGACAGCGCGCGCACGACGAAGCGAGAGCGAGCAGCGACGATGGAGGCGATCGCGCAGACAGAGAGCGACAGAAGCGCGGGGATGAACGAGGCCCCAGCGGCTCACAACAACGAGAAGAGCAGCGTGGGCTCGCCACAGAAGAAGGACTCGGAGACCCTCATCGGCCAAAAGGACGCAGTGGAGACTGTGGATGCGCAAGCAGAACAAGCATCAGTGAATGCGGAGTCGGAGGGTAAGAACGGCAGCGCTGGTGTAAAGACGGCGGACGCAGTGGAGGTGCCTGACTCCGCGTTGACGGAGGGAGAGAAGCAGCAGGGTGGCGAGGAGACAGCAGAGGCAGTGACAGAGAATGAGGCTCCGCAGCCAGAGGAGGCACAAAAAGACGCAGACGGAGAGAAGCGAACACACACACAACAGGCGAAGGAAAAGGCAAAGAGTCAGACCCCAACGCCGAAGCGAGCATCGCGAATCCCTGTGAGCTCAGTGGGCAAATCCGGTGTTAAAGGGAGAACGACTCCGGCGGCCAAGAAAACGCCGCCTGCAAACATGCCAAGCAGCGCGAAAGTGACGAGCAGCAGCAAGAGGTTTGAAGTGCTTCACGCCAAGCAGCTCGCGAAAGAGCCGACGATCTATGAGCACGACAAGGCGAAGAAAGCGAAAGCAGACTCGCTGCCGACCTTTCCCGCTACTCGGACGACGCGTAGCTCGACGAAAAAAGAGCCTCTCTCTGCAAAGAAAGCGACTGAGAGTGCAGCAAATGCGCCGTCGGTTGCAAAGAAGATCGTGTTCAAGCCGACCCGAAAGCACGTGAGCGTCGCGGAGAAGCCCACGATTTCCAGCAGCTTGAAGCGCACGTCACCAAAACGCGTCAGCGCAAGTGCGTCCAGAGGCCCCAAAGCGCCATTTACGTCCACGGTGACCACTGCTGCCAAGAAGAGTGTGGCAGCGAAAGCGGCTGCGCCATCCGCTGAAGCAGTCAAGGCAAGCGGCGATGCCACGAAGGCAAAGAAGTCGTTCAGCTACAAGCCGTACACCGGTCCGCTCCCAAAGTACAAGGAAGACCCGATTTTCTCGCCCGTAGACAAGTCCAAGATCGAAGCAGCCAAAGAGAACGCCAAACCAAAGCCTGTGCATCACACGCCGGCGAAAAAGAAGGCCAGCGACTCGGCGAAGCCTGGCGTGTCGACGCCCGCGGCCAAGGCGTCCGTGCAGCGCGCATCCGTGAAAAAGTCGGCGGATGTGGTCGCGAAGGCGAAGGAAGACCGCCGCACGAAGTTCGCCCAAGACGCCAATACCAAGGCCGCCGCGTCGCGCCAGTCGCCTCGCAAGCACGGCGCGGCGGTAGCGGCGCAGAAGGCGGCGTAGACAGGCCCAGCGAAAGCCTGTATGTGAAGAAGGCGCATGGAAGACGCCAGCACGCCCCGGATGCATGTGCGCCGTTGTTAATCATTTTTATCTTTTGCGTTCTTTGTCCCGCCGCCATGGAAACGGCTTCAACCTTGTGACGTGGCTCACAAGTTGGGAGCTAAATGAGGTGACCTCCGACAAACAAACAGCAAATCCGTATTGAATGATTGGGGCTTTACTAAAAGATAAAGGTACAAGAAATGGAGGGTGATAATACTGTATAGTATTGAAAGAGAGTAGCCTTTACTTTGATGTTGACCATTTTAGACAGGGTATTGTATAATAGTGCACTTGGCTGCTGTCGGAGCTGTGGAGCTGGAATAGGGTGCTGCGGTAAGTCTCAAACAGGCTCTTTCAACCGTTTGTAACTGCAAGTTTTTGCACACAAGCGTTGCTTGCATGATGTCCATGGTATAGATAACTTAAAACAGTAGTCACGCTTTGAACGTCCGACACCACTGGAGTCAGTACCCCGTCGTAAACATGTGGACGCAGTTGCTTTGCGTCTCATGTCCAATGCGGGGTCTCGCGATGTTTGTATCCATCTCTGAACATGATTTGTGTTGTGTATGCGAAACGCACATGGGTAAATAATTTCTGCGATTGAGACCGCGTACGGTTTACGTGGACGCAGTTGCTTTCCCCTGAACATGTCTGCTTTGAGTACGCTTTGTGTGACCACCAAGCAAAGACTTCGGGTCTAGTACTGTAGAGTTTAAACAACCATAGGGCCACTAACTACAGTACTGCTCCCACGTTTCCACAGTAGCTCAGGAAACTAGCTTTCTTCTTTGTCTGCTCCCACATTTCCCTAGCAGCTCAAGGAGCTTTCTACTTGAAACACAACCCAAGCCAAAATGGTGGAGTCTACTTTTATGAGTTATCTAGCATATCATTTACAAAGTTTACAACTTGTTAAGTACTGACTTATGTTCCAATGAAACTGCTTTGAAACCCATTTCTCTCGCCTGATTGGCTACTTTCGCTAGCAGTTAACGATGTCGTGACCACAGCTCTCTCGTTCTAGTGGATTTTCTGCCAGAGGCGCCAGGTGTACATTTGTCTTCCTCTCATCGAGTCTTTCGAATACCTTCTAAAACGCTTAAAAGGTTTCACAAGTGTGCTGAATCTCACTCCCTTAACTACAAAACAAACACATATCGTACAGAGGGCAATCATATACAAAGAGGGGATTAACCCAATTATCATCGAACTGGGAGAAAAAAAAAATCAGGACCCGCCCGCAGCCACTCTCTGTCTGTCTCTCTCTCTCTCTCTCTCGCGCGCGCGTGCACTCATTCGCTCCTTATTCGCGCATTTGCCCCTTCCCCGCAACGCCCCCAGTGAGTCCGTAGCCGCCATGCTGCCCCGCCTGTTCTCCGCAACCGCGCTCGCGTCTGCGCTGCTGCTCGCGTCCACCGCGGCGCTCGACCAGTCGCTCTACGGCATCAACTACGACTTGCGCCAGGGCGCCGACTGGGACCCGAGCAAGTGCAAGCCCGCGGCCACCATCGCGGCCGACCTCAAGATCCTCGCCACCATCACCAAGAACGTGCGCACATACTCGCTCGCGGACTGCGACGTCGCGCCAGTGCTCACGGCCGCCAAGTCGCTCGGCTTGACTGTGTGGCTGGGCGTGTGGGTGTCGGCCGACTCGTCGGTGTACGACGCCGAAGTCGCGTCGCTCAAGAAGCTCATCAAGGCCAACTTGATCGACGACAACGTTGTGGGCTTCAACGTCGGCAGTGAAGCCGTGTACCGTAAGGACATCACGGCCGAACAGTCGATCAAGTACTTGAAGGACTTCAAGAGCGTGCTGTCCGACAACAAGATCTCGACCCCGGTCTCGATCACGGATATCGTTGATGTGCTCACGGCGTACCCAGACATGGTGGCGGCGAGTGATGTCGTGACGGCCAACCAGTTCCCATTCTGGGAGAAGATCGACGCGGATAAGGCTGTCGCTCAGTTCAAGACGCGTTTCGAGCCGTTGGTGAAGCTCGCGGGCGGCAAGGAAGTGGTGATCAGTGAGACTGGGTGGCCAACTGCTGGTGTCAGCTCCACTGCATCGGCTGCGACCCCTGAAGCTGCTGGAGTACGTTCCTCTCTAGTATCTTTTTTTTCTTTTGGTACACATGCACTAATCTTCCTATGTTGGATTTGAAACATCGCAGCGATACCTCAACGACTTCTACCTCCTCGCCAAGGAGCAAGGATGGAAGTACTACTATTTTGCCGGTTTCGACACGCCTTACAAGGCTGTGCAATCTCAGGAACCAGACACTGTGGAGTCGTACTTCGGCATCTTCGGAACAGATGGCAAGATGAAGACCGCGTACGACACCCTCGTCATCACCAAGTACGAGTCGACGTCGTCGGAGGCTGGTAGCTCGACTGGCACTGCTGGCAGCTCCGCGGGCACCACCACGTCGGGCAGCTCCACCAGCACCACTACTTCAGGTACAACCACTTCCGGTGGTGGTATGTGTGGAGATGCTTTCCAATCTATCATCCACGCCCACTGGCGGACATCTCAGAAGACTAACTTCGCTTCTTCTGCTTTTGGTAAATCTACAGATACCGACGGCTCTCCAGGCACTGTCCACGCTGGCACGTCGACCTCGAACTCCACGAGCGCTGTGAGCAAGAGCAACTCTTCCATCAGCGGCGCGAACGCGCAGACGGCGAACGGCTCGTCGCGCCTCGCTGCTGGTCTCACGACGTGTTTGGCGATCGCGTCGGCTGTGCTCATGAGCTTGTAAGCATCTGCGCTCGTTTGTGTGTTATTTTCGTTTTTTGCCCTGCCTATCAACTTAAGCGGGAGGAACCTTAAATCAGGATTTACCCTAGATGAAACCCTATAAATACCTATTTGAGCCTAGCATTTTGTCCTCCACACTAAAAACGTGTTTTTTTCATCTTGTTTGTTGTTGTTTTTGCTGCGGCGAGACCAAAGACAAAACACAGCAGCACAATGAGCGACTCGGCTGGGCAGGCGGAGATCGGGACGTCGCTCGCGGCGCGGATAAACAGCGCAGCCCCGCAGCAGATCGACGTCGTGCAGGAGGGTCTGCTCGTGCTCGTGATCGACACGAACCCGCAGTACTGGTTCGGAAATGAACAGCGCAGCGACAGCGGTCCGCAAGCCTTCCAGCAGCTGGTCGCGAGCACGCTGGTGTTCGTGAACTCCTATTTATTGCTGCACCGAAGCAACCGCATCGTGATCATCGCGGCGCATGCGGGCAAAGCCGAGATGCTCTATCCAGACCCGAACCAGGGCGACACGTCGGGAAGCGCGGAGCAGTCGGCGAAAGTGAACGCCAAGGTGATGCAGAAACTGCAGTCGCTCAGCGAGCTGCCGATCGACCCGGCAAAGCCGAATGCGACGGCGATCGCGGCCTCTATCTCGAGAGCGCTATGCTGTAAGTTGTGCGCTTGTATATAAAGCTATGCTCCGGCCAGCAGGTTGCTAGGTACTGATTTTGTTTTGTCTGTCTTTCTTTTTCTTTTGTGCAACCCATGGACCAGTTATCAACCGCGCGATCAATGAGCAAAGCGATCTGCGTCCGCGCATCCTGGTGATCCAGAAGTCCCCCGACGTGTCCGAGCACTACATCTCCATCATGAACGGTATCTTCTCGGCGCAGAAGAAAGGCGTTGCGGTCGACGCGTGCGTGCTCGCGCGCGACCAGTCGTCGTTCCTGCAGCAAGCCGCGTACCTCACGGGCGGCATCTACTACAAGCCGAACGACCACAGCGGACTGCTGCAGTACTTACTGTCGATCTACCTTCCAGACCCGAGCATGCGCAAGCTGCTGAAGCTTCCGAGTCAGGACTCGGTGGACTTCCGCGCGATGTGCTTTTGCCACAAGCGTGTGATCTCGACGGCGTTCGTCTGTCCCGTGTGCCTCTCGCTCTTCTGCGAATTCCAGCCGATCTGCTCGACCTGCGGCATCCGAAGCCGCATCCAACCGGCCAAGAAGATGCAGCAGCAAAAGAAGCGCTTGCGCGCGGCGTAATGCGATCGTATCCTCGTACCGAATGGCGAATGGCGAAAAAAAATAATAGTACCTGCATGGAAAAAGCCGCTGAATTAACAATAAAACCGTACGAGATAAGTAATCCGAGCTTCGATTGAAGCAATCCGTGATAGAAACTTGTCGCTTATTGGCCAATACTCCAGCATTTTCTTCCAATCGCGAACGAGTCCGTAACACGACTTGATGAACCGATCTGCATTCGACGCAGCAAGCTATTCCGCATCCGGCACTTTCCAAATCGCCGCGCCCCCAACACATCCGCATAAGACAAGACATCGCAAGATGGCCGGCAGGTGCGGACCCATTGTATATTGGTTTCTGCGGGCAACGTGTCCTCACTGACGCGTGCGCTGCTTGTGTAGAAAAACCATCGCCCAGACCTTCGAAGACGCCAAGGCGAACAACACGGCGACGTTCATCACGTTCACGGCGTGCGGCTACAAGACCAAGGCTGACACGGTCGAGATCCTCTTGGCGCTGCAGCGCGGCGGCGCCAACATAATCGAATTGGGCATCCCGTACTCAGACCCGCAAGCCGACGGCCCCACGATCCAAATGGCGCACCAGGTCGGCGTGGACCAAGGCATCACGCTCCACGATGTGCTCGCCACCGTCAAGGACGCGCGCCAGCAGGGTCTGACTGTGCCGCTGGTGCTCATGGGTTACTACAACAACATCATGCAGTACGGCGAGAGCAAGGTCTGCAAGGACGCGCACGAAGGTACCGCGTTTTTTTAAAAAAAAAGATCGTATTGATGTGTGTCATATTGACGAATGTTGTGGGCTTGCTTGCAGCTGGTGTCGACGGCTTTATCATTGTGGACTTACCGCCTGAGGAAGCACAGTTCTTGAGTGATGAGTCCAAGCGCTACGGTATCTCGTACATTCCGCTGATCTCGCCAACGACCACGGAGAGCCGCATGCGCGTGATCGCGAAGGTCGCCCACGGCTTTGTCTACTGCGTGAGCCTGACGGGCGTCACTGGCGCACGAACGGAGCTGCCACCAAACCTCGAAGCCTTTATGCAGAGGAGTGAGTCGCATTTGTGTATATTTTGGTTATCGTACTGTGTTGCAGTGGGCTAATTTGTCTTTGTGTGTGCGCGATAGTCCGATCGAATGTGTCGCTGCCGCTGGCGTTGGGCTTTGGTTTGTCGTCACGCGAGCACTTTCTGCAGGCCAGTGCGCTCGCGGACGGCGTCGTCATGGGCTCGAAGATCATCAAGATCATCGAGGCGGCCGACGACACTGCGAGTCGCGCCGCGAACGTGGAAGCATTCTGCAAGAGTATCGTGAGCGCATAAAGTTGTAAGATAGGAAGCCGAGCGCGCTCGAGTGGACAGCGTCGCATTACAGCGAGAACAAATAAACGTCCTCTTTGTATTGTCAGCACTGTTGGCTGCGTGATCGCTGGTCTTGAACTCATGTAGCAAACGGCGTGGCCCATCATCATCATCACTCGCAGCTTTGATCGACGTGTTCGTACGTCCTTTCAGTTTGAAATGTACTCGTTTAAGTGATTTTTTGGCCCATCGGTGGCCCACCGGCAAAAGAGTGGCTCGTTTGGTGGGCCACTTCCCCATTACAAACCCACCGTTTGGCTTACCCACTCGTGTCAGCAACTTTCTATTACAAACTCTATGGGAAGTTAGAAACTATGGCGCATCCCCATCGTTCTGCCACAGTGGCATTCGACTGTATGCCGAATAAGGAAAATGCGCGATGCGCTGCGTAGCTGCTTGCGCGGACCGTAGCGCGAATTGCGTTGTCTGAATGCCCGTCGAGTGTATATTCGATGTGTATGGTATGGCTTGGGCTGTCTGCCAAGGAGCGGCTAGCTCCAGTGGGTAAGCATCCTGCGCTTTCATGTTTGCGGCCGCGGTGGTCGGCGCGGGTTCGAGTCCCGCTTGTATGTGCATATCTTCTCTTCTCTTGTCCTGTCTTCTCTCACTATCTGTGTGTTCGTGTGGCATACTTCGAAGCCCGGCGTGTCTGTGCCATTAGACTAAGGGCTGGGTCAAAGTGTATGCAATAGTGCCAGGGTGGGTGTCGCTGGCCCTCGGGTGAGTGACTTCCTCTGCCTGTTCGTCAGGGTGTCAGTGCTGGGTGTACTAATTACAGTCTCAGAATCTGCCAATCGATGAACGTACATTCGTTTTTCTCGCTCTTGGCTTTAGTGCAGGCGTCTTAATGGCCAATCAGAGGAGGGGACGACGCACCTTTTTGACGAATCAGTATGCGCGACGCTTCGATTTACCTTCCTAAAACGAATAGAAGGGCACGTACGCTCTACACAGAGACAACCATAAAGCCAAAATATCCTCTCATTCCATGTGAAGAGGTCTTCCTTGGACTTTGAATTGCTGAATGGAGCCATAGCGGATCGGGTGCAGCATACTTGCGCTTACTGCCAGGGCAGTGCGCACAGAGGCAGCAGCAGGAATGGACGCGGAGTGGGAGCTCGTGGAGCGCGCCAAGTCGCTCAGTGCGCTCGCGCTGCGCGACATGAGCGCGTCGGAGATGGAGGCAACGAAGCGCGACGGCAACACGAGCTTCCAGCAGCAGCAGTTCGCGAATGCGATCCGCAAGTATTCACTCGTGGTCGACTGCTGCGTCGAGCAGCAGCGCGTGCATCGACGGGAAGATGGCGACAATGCGCGCATGCACAGCCTGCATGCGCTTGCCGCGATGGAGGTCGCTGTGCGGCTCAACCGCGCGCTGGCGCACATCGAGCAGTGCGAGTACGCGCTCGCTGAAGAGAACTGCTCGGCGGTGATCTGCAAGCAGGAGCATTGCGTCAAGGCGCTCTATCGTCGCGCGCTCGCTCGGGAGCGGCTCGGAAAACCGCAGGTGACGTAGCGCATGTATACGTGTTGGGTGCCAATAATGTTCTGTGTATTTCATGCGCACTGTGCTGCATCAACAACTCCAGAGGATGTCACTGCGCTACCGAAGCTGGAGCCGACGAATCCGGCCGCCTTGGAGCTGCAAGCCGCATTGAAGTCCCAGCAGTGGACCAAGGCCCAGGGCGTCGCGTCGCTGGCAAATCGTGAAGTGGGCACTCGCTCGCTTGCAAAGCAGGAGAAGGAAGCTCTGGTATCTCCACCAACAGCGCCATCACCAGGCGTCTCGCGAATCGAACTGGCGGAAGCCGCCGAGCGCGCATGGAAGCTGATGCAGGAAGACGAGTCTCGTCTGCGAGAAGCCGTTCAGTCCTCGAAGCCACCTGCAGTGCCACGAAAGAAGAAGAGCCATAATGCTGCTGCTGGGTCGAGGTCAGCAGCTGTGACGCCAGCGGGAATCGAGCAAACCGAGAGCGATGCGTTCAAGAAGAAAACCAACGCGTTATGGGAGAGCTTATCCATGGAAGAGCACAACACGGTCGCAAAAATCTACCAAACACGCCGGTCGGCGAGAGCAAGCAAGTAAGTGCGCTGCAATCTTCAAGCTAAAAATCGTCATCATCCGAGTCGAAAACTGGAGCAGCTGGCTGTAGTCGAGAACGGCGAAATCGGAGGCCGCAACCGCCGCATGAATCGCTATCGAGCGGGTTTTCTAATGTACAGCGCGAGCAACTCCACACATCATCTTTTACTGCTTTCATGCTTGGTGTATCGCCAGGCTCGCTCTCTTTGCGATCCTCGTCGATAATTGAGGCAGACTTGCGTAGTGGACGGTCTGCTGGCTTTGCGCCGGAAATGGCAGGGTCGTCGAAACCATCGTCTTCCTCTTCGCGCATGCTTTTGAATCTCTTAAATAGGGTCTTGGGTTGCGAGGAAGTGCTCGGTTTGGTGGTGCAGTCGCTCAAATCTGTCATGAACGAGATTTTTCGCTTCGGAGCTGCATCCCTTTTTTCAGCTGAAGACGAATCACAAGGTGGCTCTGTAGACGAGCTACTCGGCACCCGCTTTTGTGGAGATGTGGACACACGTTGGAGAGGAGCCTCAACATCGATAACTTCAGCCTCATCTTCTGAGTCTACAGTGTCCTCAGCAATCTCCTCGTCGCTTTGACTTCGTGAGTTCCGCTTGGTCGTGATAACGACTGGATCGTCTTCAGACTCATCATCATTTTCTTCTTCTTCTTCTTCCTCGCTGCTTGAGCCGGTAAAGTCTTCCGATTCACCATCATCAATGACTTGCGGCGCTTTCTTCCCTCGCCCACCCGTTTTCTTCTTTGGCGCGCGTTCTGCTTCCTTTTTCGCGACCTCGAGCTTCTCCAACCGCTTTCGCTTCCGTTCTTCGTCTCTTTGAAGCTCTTTTTCTTCGTTCTCAGCCTGATGCTCTTGAAGCAATTGCCAATCGATGCGGCAACTGAACGCAAAACTCACCAGATCCGAGCGCACTTGCTTGAGTGCGTTCTGCATGACTTCATCATCCACCGAGTCATAAGAACGATGATGTCCCCAGCTGTTCAAGTCTTCTTCCGGCGGCATTCCAATCTGAGGATGGTAATTCTTCTCTGCAACGCAAACGCTTTCTGCTTCTTGATTCTCATCACCTGACGACTCTTTCTCTGTCGCCCCGCCTCCTTCACTTTCACCGTCGTTGTCATCATCGATCGTGATGAGGTCGTGACCGGTTTCAGACTGCGGCTTGTTTCGCCACTTGCACCGTTTGCACTTCAGTTGATCATGCGTGTCTGACATCGTGTCTTTCTGAAACACGAACAATCTCTTCAAATCCTTGGAAGAAAGCGAATTCACCTCCTCTTTATCGTCGACAATGTTTTGGAGCCCTTCCTTCGAGAGCTGACGCTGGAAAATTTTCTCCTCCAACGTGCCAGTCGCAAGAAATCGGTACACGTAACACATTTTCTTTTGCCCTTCACGCCAAACTCGCGCCGCTGCTTGCTTATCCGTCGCAGGATTCCAGTCAGGATCAAAGAGCACCAGTCGATTTGCACCGATAAGATTCAACCCACAGCCGCCAGCTTTACTTGAGAGCAGGAAGGCAAACGAGTTGGTGGTCGGATCATTAAACGTGTCCACGAGGTTCTTGCGCTTCTTTGCCGAAGTAGTGCCATCTAAACGAACAAAAGGCAAATGCCGTTCTCTGCACAAGTTGGAGACAACGTCGAGTGTCTGCGTGTAGTTGGACACAATCACAATGCGATCGCTTGTAGTTTTCCTCATGGACAGCATCAAACGATCCAGCAGCAGCATCTTGCCAGACCATTCAGGATGACACGTGCGCTGCGCAGACCCTCCACGTCGATTAACTGACCCATCAGCGGCACCAACGCCCCCTACTTCTCTCGCGCTTGCAAAGAAATGGGCGCACCTCTCAAAGCCAGATAGCTTGGTATTGCTCTTCCCCATTTCGTCGAAAATCAAAAGCGGGTGATTGCATAACTTCTTCAACGCCGTGATCGAAGAAAGCACGTTTGCATTCTCACGCTTCATCATATCACGGAACGCACTGGATGCAAGAAAGTGCGTATAAAGTTGCTCCTGCAGCGGGGACAACGGACAGCAGACAACCTGCATGAGCTTGGGCGGCAAATGCTTTGCGTTCAAAATATTTCCGCGTCGCAGGATGAACTGGTTGACGATTTCACACAGCAAAGCTGAGCAATTTTGCGCAGTGTCCCGCTCGCGATCCGTTGCATCGGGTTCACGCCCGACCAGGATCGGTCCAAGGTACTGCTTCCGGAACTCACTGGTAGAGCCGAGGATGTTCGGATTCGTGAAATCCACCATCGCGAAAAACTCCTCGAGATCGTTCTGCATGGGTGTTCCAGACAACAGCACTCGTCGACGGCATGCTAGTGCAGAGAGCGCGCGGTTGATCTGCGAATTGGCGTTCTTGAGCCGGTGGGCTTCGTCACAGATCAGCAGCTCGCAGGAACTTGGTTCGTCGATGAACCGTTGCGAGTGCATGCGGAAGGTTTCGTACGAAATGATGAGCACTTGGGGCGAATTCAAACGCGGCTGCTTGCAGCCCTGGATGTACATGCTGATTCCCTTGATCACGGCGTCTCGGTTGGCTTCGAACAACGCAACCGTTTTCACTCGGCCGTGGAGCCATTTCATGATCTCATCGTCCCAGTTCTTCACAAGCGACGTCGGACACACAACGATCGCGCGCTTGATGGTCGGCTGCCTGTCGGCCGTCATGCTCGTCATGAACAGCGTGTACATCAGCGTGATACTCTGCAGCGTCTTGCCGAGACCCATATCATCAGCGAGGATGCACCCCATGCCATCAAAGCCTCGGACCTGGCAGACGCAGTCAAACATGAACTGCACGCCCTCGCGCTGATGCGGTCGAAGGAATTTGCCCACGATCTCCGGCACCACGACTTTCAACTCCGGGTCGTCTTCACTCTGCCACAGCACGAGCGGCGGCGGCGCATCCACAACAACAGGTCCTGCTTTCAGCGGCTCGACTACAGCAGGCGGCGGCGCATCGCCGTCGTCTTCAACGACGCACATGAAGTCGTCCTCTACGACCAGTGGCGGCATTTCGTGCCGCACCATCGCATTCGACATGCCCACGCCCCATCGTCTGCGCATGCCCAGGGTCTTCACCTGCAGCAGTCGGTCGCTCTCCGCGGACCGCGGCACGGTCGCGCACGGCGACTTGAACTGCTGCCGTAGCTTCTGCGTGTTCTGCGCGGCCGGCACGCTCAGGAACGAGAGGAACGGCAGGCGCTTGATCGTGAGCAAGCCTCCGCTCTGCAGCGCCTGGCGATTACGCACCGCCTGGCGCGCCGACGCGTCGTCGTCGTCGTCGTCATCATCACCACCGCCTGCGCTCTTGGACGCTGCGCTCTTCACGGGCAGCACAAATGGCTTGAACTGCGGGTTGTCACCGCCGCTCGGCGGTCGTCGTCGCAGCATGTTGCTGCTAAAATAGGGACTCGCTTTCCACTCGCGTCCACTATGGCGCGCTATTGCTTTTGAAATGCGGCAAGAGCGCGGGAGAGACCATCACTCACACTGGACAATGGATGACCGAACTTAGTGATCGATGCACCTCGTACTTTAGAGTAGACTGCGCACTTTGGCGTTCTTCCGCTGATGGAAGGAATCGTCGCGCGTGGATTGGCGGAAAATCGCAACGCAACCGTTATCGGTTTCGCGGACGGCTTCCCTCTCGCCTAGTAGCATCAAGCCACCCTCTACTTTATCTATTACTGCTACTTTATTTAAAACGCTAACATATACAAATAACTCAATTCTTGAATTGTATATATATATATATAATTTCCTCGTTCAAGTCCACGTAGCGCCCGCAATGCCGTTCTCTGACAAGGTGCTTGCTCAACGCAGCGACCGTCATCGCACCCAACACCCAATCGCACCAGCTCATCGGCCCTCTTCCGCATCCAATCCACCCATCCGAGCGGCACGCGCGCAGCCACAGTCTGC
>JAADVP010000189.1:0-31713 GCA_023335675.1 Globisporangium solare | reverse complement strand
TTGAGACGCTGAAAATTCAGCACAAGAATATCCCGCATAACTTCTCTACGCTCTCAACTTTTCAGCCTCCCATTCGCAAAATTAGATAGAAAAAAAAATACATTTTTGACTTTTTTTTGCCTGTTCTTAAACTTTTGGCGCGCACTGTATCAGGCTATGTATATCTGATATGTGTGACAATACACTGCTTTGCCGCCAAATTTGTATCAATCGCACGCAGCGAAATGGAGCTCGCGTGGGGGACGCAGCACTTTCGGCTGCGCTTCGCGCACGCGGCGCTCGCGCTGCGGCAGGTGCGCGCCGACGGCGACGCCAAGAGCGCTGGCGTCGCGGATTGCGCAGAGCTGCGCGTGGAGATCGATGGTGCTGGTGCGCTGCTGCCTGCTGACGCCACGCTCGTCGCGGCGCGAGAGGTGGAGTTCGACGAACTTGGCATGTACGTCCAGCCCCCATTGCTCTCTTGTAGCACGCTCATGACTGGCAATGGACGACACTAGTGATGAGCGCTGATGCTCGTGCTGTGCGTGCGTGTATGGCAACAGAGCGCTGCCAGTGTTGGCTTTCCAAGTGGTCCATGATGCTGCCGACGAAGCTGCGCAGGAGCGCTCTCGAGGGCCCAAAAAACGACGGCGCGGCGACTCTGGCGCAGTGTGCACTCTGTATTTCTTCCTGCTTCGTGGTCAGTCATGCAGCGATGACAACAACAAGTGCGAGCTGCAGTTTGTGAACAGTGTGGACGTGATGCTGCCGTCATTCTTTTCACCTGCTATCAACAGTCAGGACAGTGGACGCGCCGGAACGCTGTCAGTCCAAGTCCACATCACGCACGGCCCTCATGTGGTGGTGTCCGCACCACACGCTCGCGAGCTTTCCATTATGAAGTTTCGCAGCGAAGATACGCGCTTTGTCGTGTGGTGCGCGGGCGTCAAGCTGCTGAGCGATGCTGACGACGTGGATAATACGGTTTGTCGAGTGGTTTCTTGCGAGTTTGTCAGCGACGACGAGAGTGATGCGCCTCATCTGCTGACGCATTTCGTGAACTCAACCGCTTCATCAAGCGAGCTCAGGTCCGTGTACCGCTTGGAGTTCCCTGAGTGATTTCTCTTTTTCTTCATTGCGGCTAATAAAGAACGAAATGAAGCAGGGAGCCGATTCACTGCTGGTCGCTGTACCCGCTTTCAGGGTCTGTGGAGGGAGCCGCAATGCGTGCGTGCACCTATCTCCCTCATCTGGAGCAAGAGCAAGTGAACTCGTGTCTCGTGGTGAGACGCCAAGCTGCTATTTGGACCAGTGACGACAGCTTCAACATGTGGCAACCGATGCCCAGCGCGTCTTTGCTTGAGCACCGCCCCATTGCTCTTGCGCCAAGCACGCTTCTCGTAGTGGGGACTACGAGAAGCACTCTGTACGTGTACGACTGCGGGGTGCTGCTGCTGTCGTTCGTGCTGCCGACGCCGCCAAATAGACTGTGAGTGGACTGCGCTGTTTGCTCACCTGGTGTGCTGCTTTGTGCGTATGCAAACAGTGCTTTGTCTTTGGAGTAATTGACTCTATTGCGTGTCTTCTCGTGTAGTTTTCAAGTGCAGAGTGGTGATGTGAACCAGTCGATCGTCTTTCTGGGCGTCCAGTGCAACGATGCGAATCGGTCGTTCTACCTGCTCTCCTTTGATACGCGCCTCGACCAGCCATCGATGAGCATTGTGCACGCGTTCAGCCACGTCGGCAGCGCACTCGTGGGGGAGTTTTCGCGAAACTGTTGCGCGGACGAGATTCTTCTGATCAACCACGTCGAAGAAGACCAGCAGGCTGCGACCAATACGACGAGTGCAAACGAGCAGCTCGTTGTGAAAAAATGCGTGCTGATCTGCAAAAAGTACGGCTCGGAGAAATTCACGATCCATCGTCTGCGTGCGTCCCAACTCGAAGGCAAAACCGACGCGCCGAAAGCACGCGGCTCGAAGCGAAGTCGAAGCACTCGAGACACTGAAGACGCTACTGCGGTCCCGATGCGGTACATTGAGCGCATCAAATTCGGCTCCAAAGACCACGGTAGCGGCAACAATGAGCGCGCTGGCTGCGAAGACAAGAGTGCGGCGGTGTCGCAGAGCCAACTCGTCCAGTTGACGAAATCGCTGGAGACGCGCGTCGCAAATGGAATCCACGAGCTCGATCGGATGCAACTGGTTGTCGTGGACAAGCGCGGCATGGTCCGGCGGCTGAACGGGTTTGTGATCGAGCAGTGGTGGACAGCGACGCAGACGCTGTACTCAGAAATTGGTCGTCTGCCCGTGGAAATGAAGGTAAGAGTACCGAGTGATGTGAACCACGGCGTGGGCGGAGCTTCGATCAAGTTGGACGCGCTGGTATCGACGACAACGCCAGACAATTCCCACGGAGACGATGATGCGACACTGTCCTCGGAGTTCGAACTCGAATCGTTTGTTTCGTTGTCGAAGATTGACGTCGAGACGTTTATCCCGTCGGCGTCCGTGGTCCGCTTGAAGGTGGTGCTGAGGAATCGATCCTCCAGCAGCTTGCGCAACGCGTACGTCGCGTTCGTGAGCCGTGCAAGTGATACGCATAGCGGCGTCCTCACGGAGCTTCACGCGTCTTCGTCAGTTTGTTCACAATTCCATTGCGAGAGCGACCAGCAGGATGGAATGGCGACCTTCCTGGTCGACGTCGTACTGCCTCCATCGATCGCACTTTTGCGGACCCAACGGGCTTTCAACGCGAGTCTGTGGCTCCACTTCAGCATCCAGGAACACCAACAAGGCAACACAAAACTCACTGGTCTTCACGGTCGAAACGCCGTCACCGCCATTGGTGGCGGTGCAAGTGAGTCCAGCACATGGAGCAACGATTGCCCGTGTTTCGTGGCGCCAGTGGCGATTCCACTGCGGGAGATCGTGCATTCTCACGAGCAAAGCGTGGCTCCGAGACTGAGGCAACCGATGAAAGCAGCAAGAGGTACAGGCGCATGTGAAAAGCGTGGGATGACGTTGTGCTGCGAGTTCTAATGATTCCGGTTGTTGTTGTCTTGCCTCTAGAAACGGAAGAGCTGCTTGTGCTGTCCTCTGGTTCGAGCTTGCTGCACATTCTCCACGACAATGGCAGCAGCACCGGAGGAACACGTCGTGACCCAGTAGCCACCGCGATGGCGAGCCAAAGAAGCGTGGTGCCGACGATAGTTCGACCCACATTTGCTCTCGTGAGCCTTGCGGCCGCGGAGCGGGACCTGGCGAATTTCTACCTGAGTGAGCTCCTATCGAGTCTACCGAGGGATGTATTCACGATGATCAACCCGCTGCGTCGACATCACCTGCTGCAGCTCCAGGGGCTGCTCAACTCGATTCGTATGGAGTTGACGGTGCTGCAACGGCATTCGGTGGCGCTGCCTAACGGAGCGTCCGTTGCTGAAGCTGGCGGTGGTGATGAGGATGTCGACATGAGCTCAGACGGCGATTCCAGCACCGGTGCATCGTCACACGAACCGCATCAGCAGTGGCAGCTTCTCACCGCGTTCCGGCAACTTCAGATGGAGACGGACCTCAGCGCAGTGAGACTACTGCGCAGTCTCCAGAAGCGAGCAAATTACCACTCGGTGTGGCATGCGGCCGCATGATTTGATGCTCGATCAGAAATATGAACACGATGCGAGAAAACTGCGCGCTTGTGAGGAGTGGCACAAGTAATAGAACTACATATACTTTCTCAGCTTTTTCTGCAATTTAGTCGTAAATAGGGGGGTGCTTTCCGGAACTTCGGTGTGGTCGCCTACGTGTCTGCAGTGTTCGCCGCGCAAGACGATGCCTGGCTCAGCGACGCGAGGTGAGTCTCGATAGCGTCCATCTTGGCATTCGTAATCGCCAGCATTTGCTCAATGCTCGCGAGCGATGACTGCATGCGGATCACGAGAAACAGCAGTCCGAGCACGAGAATCCATGGAAACACTGCCATTGACCAAACCAAAGCCGCAAGACGCCGGCGTTAGGATTGCTTCACATCGCAAAGAGGCATAAGACATGCACACTCACCTCGCAAGTACATGATGAACGAATTGGACGGTTCGCTACCGCGAGGAGGGAGGCCCGCTTTGCTTCGCTGGCCAGACATCGGGCGACTTGTTCGGCGCTTTGGTGGACTGCGTGCGCTGGCGTGGGATGGACGCCGCGCAAGCTGGTCCTGTTGGCTTTGCTCCGTCAGCGAGCTGGACTGTCGAAGCGCTGGTGACGAGCCGTCACTGGTTGGCGGTGAAACAGCAGCCCTTGGCTTTTCCACTTGCTGCTCTTGCTTCTGCTGCAGATGCTGTTTCGCCAGATCGACCCACTCGAGCCATTTCGACTTGTTGTCTGCGATGGCTCGCGTCTCAATCTTGCTTTTCCAGAACGTGGACTTGCTGAACACGACCTGTTATCACAGCATAGCAACGCAAGGCGCGCGTCAGCTCTGCATATGCAATGGAATCAGCAAAACAAACACTATGTGCATACCTTGAGCTCAATAAATAGTTTGCAGGATGACGAGCTTCGTGGGATCAGCGTCCAGCGATCCTCGACGCTGAAGTAATCGCCATACGGGATGTCAACGAGCCGCGTCGACGTCTCAATGAAGCGCACGTTGTGCTCGCCCTTTTTCGCGCATTGCAGCTACAGAGCAACAACAGCCACAACATTTCAAACACCGTTAGACTTTCACTGCCCATCAATATACTCAGAAAAAAATGAACGCGTACCACATCGACACGCGACGATTTGGGTCCGATGGGTGCGTCGACTGGCACACGGAACTGCAGCGAGCGCGTCATGCCTACACACACATCAAAGCACAAGTTAGCTCGGTCATAAGCCTATCATCCACGGCTATAGGCGCGCGACGTACCATACGTCGCTTCGTCTTCCAGCGTCATCCACGGGTTGCATTTCATCTCCGTTGACCCTTGGCGCGTACCAAATTCGTCCAAGCCGAACGCAGCGCCGTCCCAGAAAAACTCCGCCATGAACGCATCGACCGAGATGTCGAACGTTGCGTCCACGATCTGCGTCATCGAGATGTCCTTTGGCGCGACAGAGTCGATGTCTGAGACGACACTCGTGCGGCGCGCGCGCGCCTGCTCGTCGTCTTCCTCTGCAACATCTCGAGGCTGTTCCGCGCTCTCCTGCTCGTCTCCTTCAGCGACGCTCGGGCTTTGAGTGCCACGAAGACGCTGCTGCGCGTCTGCGTCCGAGTCTGCGTCATCGGTGTCTTCGTAGACCGCAGACGCCACGTCCACCGTCGCGCTCGCTGCATTGGCGTCTTTCTCGGAGCTTGCGGTGGATTTCGGTGACGTCGTCGCGCCATTGTCGCTGCCGTCCTCTGCGCCAGCGGCCACGGATGCGATGCTGTTCTTGAGCCCGCGCACGACGGCCGGCTTGAGGTCGTTGAGCACGCGGTTGCGCGTCTTGGCGATGAGCTCGTAGCAGCCGTCGCGGTTGTTGCCCCAGAAGCTCGTGAACGTGTACTCATCCTTGGTGGTCGTCGCGATGCGGATCGCATTCTGGAACACCATCGTCGTCGTCTTGGCGAGTTCCGAAATGGACGCGTACGGCATCAGGATCTACGCACAGGCGTAGATCATAGAGAGGCACGTGGGAGGAGTCAGTACATAGGCGACACGCGCGCGTTGCACACACACACACAAACACGAGAGCCGGGATGATGACGCGTGTGAGAAACGAGACAGGCTCTCTCTGCAATGCAGATGGTATAGTACAGTAGGCGACCACGCAACGTGCAGAGCAATATGGCTACACGCGGCTGGTGGAGCGAAGTGCATGGGAGAGTGGTACCTTGCGCTCGCGGCCAAACACGTTCGAGTAGAAGCACACGTGCGTGTCCGTCGGGTACATGCGCCCGTGCATCGCGAGCGTCCCGGCGATCGCGCAGGAAAAGTCTACAGCCGCGCCACGAGCACGAGGGGTCAGCGTTTGCTTTGTGCATAGGCGCACACTGCGCCGATGCTTTGCCTACTATACCTACCTTGGTAGAACTTTGTCGAGCGCGGCAGGTCGAAGATCATGCAGATGACGTCGTCACGCACGGCGTCGCGCACGAGGTCGCCTTCTTCTTCTTCCTCCTCCTCCTCTTCGTCGTCATGGTGCGTGAGCGGCACGAACTCCTTGTCCAGCGGCAGGTTCACGTGGGCGTCTCCGTGTCTTTGGCTGCTCCTCTCCTCATTGACGCTGTCGCGCTCTGCGTCGTCCTGCTCCGACGCGCGTGACGCGCCAAACTCCCCCGTGCGGCGGTGGCGGCTCCGCGCAGGTGACGACGCGGCCGACGACCCTCTCGACGAGGACGACGGTGCGACACCGTCCCCACTGCCGCCATTGCTGCTGCCGGTCGACGCGGCGCTGCGGTCCGCAGCAAACATGCTCAGCAGAGACGGATCTTCGCGGAGCTTGAAGCGGCCGCTGGCTTTGCGGGAACGAAATGTCCAATGCTGCCTGACATGGCGCGACACGACGACCTTACCGTGCGGAATATGCAATTACAGAGATGCATGCGAATACAGAGGTAAGTTGACAACATGCAACTCGAGAGACTCTTTGCGGCAGCCAAGTGGACACGACAGGAAAGGAGCCAACAATGGCGAGGGAGCGTGAACGCGCGCGCAGCCGTAGTCCGCGGAAGGCATCCCGTGGGGACAGCAGCAGACGCAGAAGAAGCCCCTCGGCGGCTGCGTCGGAGGCGGATAGTGAGAGAAAGGATTCGCATCGCAGAGAGCGGAAGCGTGTCTCAAAGAAGAAGGCACGCAGCCGAGAGAAGAAGCGTCGGAGACACCGAAGCGCGTTCAGCAGTAGCAGCAGTGAGGGCAGTGGTGACGATGTGGAGGCGACCAAGTTGCGCAACCGCAAGCACGTGGAGAAGCGCTCGCGCATGTGGACAACGATTGGCGATTCCGACGACGACGTAGCAGCCGAGAGCGCGCCTGCAAACAAGGAAAGTGAGAGAAAGCGCTCGCGCAGCCGCAGTCGCAGTCGGTCGCATGCAAAGCACAAACGTCGCCACAGATCGGCGTCTCCATCTTCCGACGACTCGTCTTCGTCCGACTCCTCCGACTCGAGCCCCGAGAGCGACAACGATCGCCACTCGCGCCGCAAGAAGCGCAGCCACCACAAGGACCGCAAGCGAAGCGAGTTGTCCAAGAGCAAGAAGAAAGACAAGAAGAAGAAATTGAAAAAGGCCGGGTCCCACGCCGTGAACCAGAACGAGTACGGCAAGTACGGCATCATCCGCGAGTCCGATTTCCACGCCAAGAGCGTCTCTTTCCAAGCGTGGCTGCGCGACGTCAAGAAGATCAGCGAATTCAATGGGCCGAAGTGGGAGGCCATGGAGCTCTTCAAGGACTACATGGAGGATTATAACACGGCGACTTTGCCGCACGAAAAGTACTACGACATCGAAAAGTACGAGATGATGCAGTACAAGAAGCAGCAGCACAAGGCGAGCCGCAAGCTCTCGAGGGCCGGCGCAAAGCTGGACGCGGTCGCGGACGAGGAGCGGCTGCGTCTGGAGCGGCAGGAGGCGCGCCAGAAGAAGGAGCAGGAGGAGTTCTGCCTCGTCATGCAGCTCATGGACAAGGAGAAGATCGAGAACATGCGCCACCAGGAGCAGCTGCGCGCGCAGATGCAGATGCACTACAAGGCCGGCAACGTCGACGAGGCGCGGCGGCTCGAGCAGATCTTGAACAAGGTGGACGACGTCAAGGGCAAGCGGTAGATAGGGACTGCAGTGCGCCTGCCACCCGCTGTAGTGCAATGCTTTCAAAGTAGTTTGGAACTTGTTCTTGTATTTGGCAATACATATTTGGTGCACAAAGCAGGTTTTGCGAACTCAATGGGTTTCGGTTTAACTGTTTAACCGTTTAACGGCTCTCATGCTTTGCGAAAACGGTTAGCGGTATTTTGTAGGCCATCTTTGTCATAAACGACACTTTGCACCCAAGCATCAACGCACATCGCACACGCATGGCTGGACACGATGCGGGAGACGCGCAGTGGGCGGACGCTGTCGGCGCTGGTGATGGCGACGCGGACCCTCGACCCAGCGGCCTACAGCTCGGCGTCCGCGGCTACGCGTGCCAGGCGTTCGACGACGCGCGCGTGGCGTGGTCGCTGCACCGCGAGCAGCACCTGATCCCGTGGCGCACGGCGAGCGATCTGCACGTCGACCGCTTCGACGCGCGCAATTTGCTGGACGACAAGGCGCTTTTCCGGAAGCTCAAGAAGCGGCCTGAGACGAAAGGCCGCAGCGACGCTGCAGCTGGTGGTGCGCAAGCGAAGACGGACACTGAGAGACTGCTGCATGAGCTGCGCTATGGAGACTACATTGTGGAGTTCCCCGAGCCGCTAGTGGAGGCGAACGACGAGGAAGCCACCGCTGAGAACAAGTTTCCTTACGTGTATCCCGAGGGCGAGGACGACGGCAACGACGATGGGAGTGGGTACCGCCCTCCGTGGTTGCTGCCGGAGGGTTTGGTGCACGTATGTGTCGTATCTAACTGCTGATGATGCGCACTGACTGTACTGAGCGACGCTGCGTGTGGTGCGAATGCAGCCGCGGTCCAAGAAGCTCCACAAGATCATCAGCGCCACGGCCAAGAAGGCTCGCGAGCACCCGCAGTTGGAAGTGCTTCTGCGAGTGCGTTTGTGTGTCTTTTTTCTTCAGACTGTTGCGCTGTGGACGCATTCTTGACCCCACAAAATGATGCTTCGACAGGTGAAGCTGCGCGCCAACGCCAAGTTTGGGTTTCTTGACCCGGCGCACGCGTTCAACGCGTACTACGAGTACCTGCGAGACACGAACCTACCGCCGCTACGAAGTTCAGAGTCCCAAGCGGCCCATACAGGGTCAGCTGGACGATCGCTGCTGGGAGACGAGTACGACGAGGACGTAAGTGGACGGTGGTCCAGGATTATTCTCTTTCCTTTCCTTGTTTTCAGCCTGCCTGACATTCCATTGTGCGCTTTTTCGACGCGCAGAGTGACAAAGCGGACGATGCAGTGGCAGCAGTCGCTCCGCCAACGGAAACGTCGCTAGCACAAGTGGCGCGAGAGGAGACGCCAGCGGACGAGGAGAAGCGCGCGATGCGCCTGAAGCGAGCCAAACTCCTCGCGGGCCATTTCCAGCACGCCGCCGTCGAAAAGAAGCCGTTAGAGAAGCCCTCGGAAAGCGAAGCCGACCTGCATAGCTCTGCTTCTAATCAGAGCTGTGTCAAGAGGCGTCGAGACTCGAGTCGGTCACGTTCTCGAAGGCGAGACCGCAGTCTCAGTCGGAGCAGTAGGAGTCCGAGCAGTCGGCGGAGAAGATGGAGACGAAGAAGCCGAAGCTCAAGCGAGGAGGGTCGGCATCGATCCCGGTCTCCCTTTGCCCGATAAGCGCACTTTCTGCTTCAAGGGCGGCGAGAGTCAACAAATCACAAAGACGAAAAAAAGTTTTTATTCTTCTGGACTACCACAAAGAGCGCAGGCGGCAGGAACAATCGGCCTCTCTCGTTCTTCGGTCACGATACCATCTCGAAGCAGCACACTTCTGCTTATGGGAACAAACGTTTCTGTAAAACACCAGCAGCACACACACAGCGAACGCGAAAGTTAGGCAAAGTGGCACACAAGCCACATACATAGAAAGCAGTGCGTACCGGGTCACGTGGGAACATGGACGCCTTGCGGATGTTGCCGAGGCCCAAGTAGAGCATGACGACGCGCTCGAGGCCGATGCCACCGCCACCGTGCGGCAGCGCGCCGAACTTGAACGCATCAATGTACGCCTTGAGCGATTCCTTCGGGATGCCGAACGCGTCCACGCGCTCTTCGAGCAGCTTGGCGTCGTGCACACGCTGCGCGCCCGACACGATTTCTTCGCCGCGGATCATGAGATCGTACGAGTTGCTCCAGCGCTTGTCGTTCGGGTCGGGCATCGTGTAGAACGGACGCACGGCCAGAGGGAACTTGTCCAAGATGTAGAAGTCCGTGTCGTACTTCTCCTTGACCAATCGGCCGAGCCACTTTTCGTTTTCCGTGCTCAGGTCTTCCTCAAGCTCCTGGCTTGCGCCGGCAGCCTTGAGCATGTTCACACCTTCCTCGAACGAGATGATGAGCGACGGCTTGTGGTACTTGAGCGGCTCAAATGAGAACTGCTCGTTGATCGCAGCTAGCTCCTTGCTGAAGCGCACCGTCAGATTGTCGAAAATGTAGATGAACAAGTCCGAGAACACGTCGAGCACTTCGTGGTAGTGCTCCTTGATCACCATCTCGAAATCCAAGCCCGTGAACTCGCACATGTGGCGGTGCGTGTTGGAGTTTTCGGCACGGAACACGGGGCCGATCTCGTACACGCGTTCCAGGCCCGAGCACGCGCACGCCATTTGCTTGTACAGCTGCGGCGACTGCGCCAAACACGCTTCCTGCTCAAAGTACTTGAGCTTGAACACGCTCGACCCGCTTTCACTCGCGCCACCGATGAGCTTCGGCGTGTGGATCTCCACGAAGTCGCGGCTCTGGAGGAACTCGCGGAACAGCTGGCTCACGCCCGACTGGATGCGCATGATCGCCTGGTTCGCAGGCGTGCGCAGGTCCAAGACACGGGTGTTGAGACGCGTGTCGAGCAGCACGTCGACGTAGTTCGAGCCCTCGGCCTTGACGAGCGCTTCTGGGCGCGCCGCGTCTTCGAATTGGAACGGCAGCTCCGGGAGCGCCTTGCTCACGACGAAGATCTTCTCCACGCTCAGCTCGACGTTCTTCTGCGTCGTGCTCGTCACTTCCTGCGCCGGCAGCGTCACGGTCACGAACACGTCGACGATCGACTCCTTCGGGATGCCGCTCGAGAACTTGATCATCTCGCGCGGCACGACGTCGCTCTCGTTCAGGATGCCCTGGATGGATGCCATCTTCTGGCGGATCGTGAGGAACGCGATCTTGGACTTGGCGCGCACGCTCTGCAGGTTGCCGCGCACCCAGAACGACTGACCCTGTAGCTCCGGGTTGATCTCGCTCACGCTGAACAGCAGCAGCACACGACGCGGTCAGTTGCAGCAGCATCCCCTCACGCAGCAAGCAAAGCAAAGCAAGCGCACTCACAACTTGAAGACCTTGTCGGTCTTGCCCTGCGACTGGATGAGCGGCAGCTCGCCGAACGAGTCGTTGAGCTTTGGCTCCGCGGCCGCGGCCTACAAGAGAGAGAGAAGGGGGGACACAGCGAGGGTGAGTGAGCCACAGTGCATTAGGCGCATCGAGACGCGGGCGACGCACCGCGGCGCGCTGGCGCTCGAGGATGCGCAGCTCCTTCTTGGTCAGCTTCTTCTCCTTGGGGGCGTCGTCGGCCATCTTGTCGTCGTGGCTCAAATTGGATACTACCCGCCAGCCAGCCAGCCACAGGCACTGTGCGGGGAGAGGAAAATCTTCCACTACTCTCGCTTCTGATTCGCTATTATTTCAAAACGACCACAGATTTTCAGCGAACGAAATCATCGACATGGATATTACCCGATTCTGATTCGTGTAAAAATGCAATCAAGCCATCTCCATCTTTATGCCACCTGCCTTCGTGGAAAATACATGCGGCACGCGCAGCTCCTCCTGCGCTGTGCCCCTCGCGCCGTCCCTCGCGCGCCCATGGGTCCAAAGAAGACGCCGGCGTCAGTGCGTAGTACTGTGGGCACGCGGCGCTCGGCGCGTCTCGCGACCGCGTCCCTTGTAGCCGACCTCACTGGCGCCACGGCGCGCGGCTTCTCCACTGCCGCAAGAGATTCTTTGGCCGACTATGTAGACGCATCTGATCTGGGCGCCACGCAGAAGAAGCGCAGGACTGCGGCGGCGACGGCGCCAGCGAAGCCACCGACTGCAGAGGGCCCCGTGGATGCTGGTGGCAGCAGCGAGAGCCCATCGACCGTGAAGTTTCCGCACGGCACACTGCCGCGCACGTTCGAAGCCGCCAAGGTCGCCAAGGGGTACAAGACTGTCGTTGGGGTGGACGAGGCCGGACGCGGTCCGCTCGCGGGGCCAGTGGTCGCTGCCGCGTGCTACGTGCCGCTCGACGTCGTGATCGAAGGCGTGCACGACAGCAAGAAGCTCAACGAGGAGCAGCGCGAAGCGCTCTACGAGCTGCTCACGTCGCACCCGCGCATCCAGTACGCCGTGCACGTCAACAGCGCCCAGCGCATCGACGAGATCAACATCCTACAGGTACATACTTGAAGTGTGCATGTGTGCGCGTGTGTCCATGATGGCGGTGCAGCTGACGATGCCTTGGGCCCACCAGGCGTCGCTCGAGTCCATGGTGAAGGCGTCGGAAGCGCTGGCGCAGAAGCCCGACTTCGTGTTTGTCGACGGCAACCGCATGCCGCCGACCATCACCGTCGACGCCGAGACCGTCGTGAAGGGGGACTCGAAAGTGTACTCGATCGCCGCAGCCTCCATCATCGCCAAGGTAAGCGCACTCTTTGGAAGTAGCATGTCCTTGGGTTGCTGTTCTTCTTATTCACCTTGCTGCTCGTGGTAACCAACAGGTCACGCGCGACCGCCTGATGCTCGAGTACGATGCGCAGTACCCGCAGTACAACCTCAAGCAGCACAAGGGGTACCCGACGCGAGAGCACATGGCGGCGATCGCCAAACACGGCCCGTGCGCCATCCACCGCATGACGTTCGCACCGCTCAAGCCCAAGGACGACAAGAAGAAGCCGGCCAAGAAGCCCAAAGCCGCAAAGTAGAGACGCCAGGTAGAGAAAAGAAAAAAAAGGGCTTATAAATATGCTCTACGTCCATGCAAAACAAAAGGGAAAAACTATCTTGCTCGCCCGCCCGCTCTAGGCCTTGGACACGTGCACGACGTCGGCGTCGCTCTTGGCGAAGCCCGGCTTTGGCATCGGTGCGATCGGGAACACGCCCGGCGCGCTGCTGCCGAGACTGTAGCGCTGCTCCGGCGAGAGCGGGATCATCATCGTGCGCTCGTCGGTGAACATGCGCGTCTCGAAGCACTCATCGCAGACGCGCTGGCGCTCCGTGTACCCCATTTCCGGGAGCAGCAGCTTCCGCGTCGAGTGCTCGAAGCAGAACGAGTGGCCGCAGCAGCGGCAATGGTGACGCCGCGTAAGCACCGTGAACTTGCAGTGGCACTCCTTGCAGATCGAGTCCTTGCTCCAGCGCGGGAGCGCGGCGGGGCCACTGATCGAGAACGTGGACCGCCACGTGGACGCGCTAGACGACGAGCGCGGGCGGAAGTCCAGCGACGCAGAGCGTATTGGGCGGTGCAGCGAGTCCTCGTCGTCGTCGTCGTTCCCGTCGTCCTCAAAGTACGCAGCGAGGCCGCGGCTGTGCTTGTCTGACGGCAACGGAGTCGAGTTTCGCGCGTTCCACGGCGAGCGGTCGTACATCTTCGACACCGTCACTGGCGCCGCGTACAGCTGACGACCGCCTCTCGTGAACGACGCATCTTCGACCGTGTGCGAGCGGCGTCGGCCCACGCCGCGTCGTGACGCTGGCGTCGCGTCATCGCTGCTGTCGCCGTCGTCATCGTACTCGTTCCAGTGCAGCTCGGATCTGGTCTCGTCGTCGTCGTCATCGTCGTCATTGTTGTCCTCGCCGTTGTCGTACTCGGGGACTGCTTCAGGGAAAGCCGACGACGACGGGTTGAGCTGCAGGCGCATTGTCTTGGCCTTGATCTGCGACGCCACGAGTTTCCGCATGACGCGTTCCCGTTCTTCGTCGTCTAGCTGGGTCGACGCCATCGCCGACGCCTTGAGCTCGTCCTTGAGCTGACGCACCTCTTCCTCGGCCTGTTCCTGCTGCGCTCGCCAGAGATCCAAGCTGTGGCGACGCTCGGCCGCGTTTGGAGCGTACGCAGCGTCGGTCAGGCTCCGGCGGCGGCCAACCCTGGCTCTAGAAGAGCGCTGGAACTGCGCGAGAGCCTCTGGCGACGCCCCAATTGGCGGCTTCTGAGCGCTGCCTTCGACCCGAGCCGGGAAGCTGAGGCGCCGAGAACGGAGAGCCACGAATCCGTCGTCGGCGGCATTCGGGTTGCCGTTGTCGTGGCGGAAGCGCTCTTTCGGTTTCTTCTCTGGCGTCAGAACTTTGTGGGATGGAGACAGTGGTGACACCCCTTGCTGCGGCTCGCTTTCGTCGACAACAGGTTGCTGCTGCTGCTGGAGCACTGGCTGCTGGTGGTGGTCTGTCGGCTGCTGCTGCTGCGCTGCCGGTTGCTGTATGATGCTTCGCATGGCCTCGAGTTGCTGTTTCAGCTGCGCCAGCTCATCCTTCAGCTGCATGTTGTCCTCCTTGAGCTTGGCGACGTTCTTGCTTTCCTGGCGCAGTTCCCACAGCTGCTTCTTCGCCACACGCATCCGCTCTGCACACTGTAACGCGATGACTGCAGCTCGGAAGCGCTTGTACTTTGTGGCCGCACTCGCACACCGCCACGCCGTCGTGATGCGCACCGCTGCGCGGATCTCTCGCAGCTTCTGGACACATCGAGCGGCAACGCGTCGTCGAAACTGGCACTGGAGTCGCAGCACAGCGTGACGGAACTGCAAGAATCGGTGACGAGCGCAAAATGCGCGAATCTGCTTCTGCAGGAACGTCGCCTTCATCGACTGCCGCACCCAGTGCACAAAGTCTCTCGCGCGGCGGCCGCGGTGCTGCGCCTGGAGCTTGAGCACGAGCTTGCGGATGCGCTGGTATCGGTTGCGCTGCTGGTACATTCGGCAGAACTTCTGCAGCACGACGACCGACTGCTTCAACACGTGCGAGCGGTAGTTTTCGAGCTTTTCGTAGGGCTGGCGACGGAAAAACACCCGCGTCTTGCCGAGACTCACGCCCTCGGGGGCCGCGAGCGTCGTGTCCTCACCGTGAATCATCCGCGCGTACTTGCGCAGACTCTCGTCGAGACGCATTGCCACAGGCCGCTGCTGCTTTGTCGAGGACGCAGCCTTCTCGCACAGCAAGATCCGCTGGTACCGGTCGAGGAATTGCTGGTGCGACATCCGAACGGGGAACCCAGCACGCGCGACTCGCACGGCTTCAAGCACACCACCGCTTCGCAGCTGCTCGACGACACGCGCGCAGCCAAAGTCGTCGCACACGTTGCGATCGTTGGGCTTGATGCAGCGCACGTAGTGCGGCGTCGTCGAGCGGATGATCCCCATGAGCTCGTTGAGCTGCATCTTGAACTGAGTGCCGACACTAATGGCGGCAATGGACGACTTGGCACGGCGGATCACGACGCGGTTCGAGCTGGGCACCTTCATTGGGCTTGTCACGGCGCTGACAGAGACATCAATCGCAGGTGCCAGATCCGCCGCGTTCTCGTCCGCCGCAACGCCACCGACAGCAGCGAGGCTCTGGATCAGCGGGCTCGACGAATTTGACAGCAACTGCGCCGCGCTCTCGCAGAACGAGTCCTTGTTCTTGGCGAGGAATCCTTCGGCCGTGTACGTGACTTTGCCCGCGTAGTGTGCGACGATGAAGTGGGTCTGGCGCAAAAATCCCGCGGTCGCGTGGAAGTGCGGGTGCGCGGCCTTCTTGTGGAACTCGCCGTAGTACTTGGCCACGAGCGCGCGGTCTGTGCCCTGCGGGAAGAGACATTCCTGGTCCGTGAGCGAGAAAATGCCGATCGGCTTCTTCTCAAAGAGCTCGAGGCACGCGATGTTGTTGGGGAAATCCACGAACGTCCACGCGATGCCCTCGTCCCGGTACAAGCGCTGCTCCTCGGCGAACACGTACTCGTTGAACTGGTGCTGCAGCGCCTCGTTGGCATAGTTGATACAGAGCTGCTCGAACGAGTTCACGGCCATGTCTTCAAAGCCAAAGATGTCCAGCAGGCCGATGAAGTCGGACTTGGCGCTTGCTCCAGATGGGCGACGGATCTTGTTGTTGATGCGGCCCACGAGCCAGTCGAAGAGCAAGCGGTAGCACTCCATCACGAGCGCGTTGCGGGTGTTCGCGGCATGCGCAGCGTCCATGCGCACCACGAGCGTCTCGCTCGACGTGTGCAGCTGGCGCGTCGTGAGCGCGTTTTCCAGCTGAACAGGCGACACGCGCAGGAGCTTGGCCGCCGTCGCGAAGTGGCGCACGTCGCTGCCGTCTACGATATGCGCCTCGAGCACGTTGTCGTTCTGCTGGCTCTGGGTCTCGGAAAAGTCGATGTTGCCCATGTGCAGCATCGCGGCGACGATCTCGAGCACGTTCGCGACCTCGGTTTCGCTCATACCGATGAGGTGCATCGCCCGGCACGTCTTCTCAAACTGCGTCGCGTCGACGACGTTATCGCGCCGCGTGTAGCAATCGCTCTGGTTCACGAGGCGGAACTGCGTCACGTCGAGCAGCTGCCAGGACGCGATCGTCTCGGCCTTGAGCGCCATGCTCTCGTCATTGCTACCGCTGCTCTGGAGCGCCATGGCGGACTTGGCCGCGGCGAGCAGCTCATAGAAAATGTGAAAGTTGCGCTCGTTCGTCGACTGCTTGATCACGCGGATCTTCTCAAGCAGGTACGTGCGGATGCGCGCGCCTGCGATCGTGTGCTGATCGTTGCTGCTGCTCTCGAACTGGAGCTCAATGAACTTGCCGAAGCGACTACTGTTGTCGTTGCGCGTGGTGCGCGCGTTACCGAACGCTTCGAGGATCGGGTTGGACTGCAGCACCTGGGACTCGATGGAGGTCGGCGCCTTGGCGCTCTCGACGCTCGCCGTCGAGCTCGTACTCGCTGGCGGCGACGCGCTGGCCGCCGCCGACGATGCGCTGCATGTGGTCGCATAGTACTTCATCATGATCTTTGTGGCTTCGGTCTTGCCCGCGCCACTCTCACCACTGATGAGGATCGACTGGTTGCGCGCATTGCGCACCATATCCACGTACGCGGCCTTGGCGATGCCGTACAAGTGCGGCTCGGGCGCTTGCAGCGGTGTGTCGTCGAGCACGTGGTGCCCGTCCAAGATCGCGCGGCCGTAGAGCTGCGGCAGCTTCTTGAACGGGTTGATCGAGATGAGGATCTCGCCAATGCGCGTGTAGATGACGTCGCGCTCGTAGCGCAGCCGCAGCGAGTTCAGTATGGACGCTTCGTGGAGATGCGGGAGCGTCACGAGATCGGCCTGGTCCTGCTCCTCGCGCTGGTTCTGCAGCAGCACGTTCTCGCACTCGCCCGAGGGCGCCTTGAGCACGAGCGCGATGTCGCGGCACTTGGCCGGCGACGGCGCCGAAGTAGTCGCGAGCTGCTCACTCCACGCGCCGCCGCTCTCTGTGTTGTTGTCTGACGGGTCGTCCATGCGGACGCTGACGGCGCAGATCGCATTGCCACCGTCGGGGCCGCGGCTCACACGGACGATCCGCGCCGAGACCCACACCTGGGCCTGGTCCGGGACCCACACGCGCGCGCCGACGTCCATGCTGCGGGTTCTCTACGTTCGCAAAGGAATGGGAAACCGGCGACGACCGAGGGGGATGCGGAAAAGATTCGAGGGATTGGATTCTGACGGCGCCTTCCGTTTCCGCCGCGCGCGCTCTCTAATTTTATTTTCCGTCGCGCTCTTCTTCTTCCGCTCAGCTGCAGGTGGGGAGCCCCTCTCTCTGTCACGTGCTCTCTCCCTTCCGCCCAGTAATATTTCGCCCAGTGAGGCGACTGAGCAGCAGCTGGCGACTCACGAATGCACGATCGCGCACTGCGCCGCCACATACTCACGCGGAGATAGGCGCCTTCGTCGCCCCCCCTTCTGCCGCCGCCGCACGCGCGCGGAAGATCGGGGTGTGATTTCTCATAGGTACCGACCGGGACTGATCTGCGTGGCGGTTTCGCATCCGGAAAGATTCCGCCAATGAGCGCGCGGCAACCTGTGATTATAGCCAATTATAGCCAGATAAGATGTCCTTTCAGCCAATCGGAGCGCGGGGAGCGCGATCTTTTTCCATTCGTTGTCGGTTTTTTGGGCGGCTGTAGATGGATACGCTCCCTCCCTCTTCCTTGTTTATTTTATGGCCGGACACAGCGCAGATGGCTCTGAGTCAAGCCTTGTCTGGCTGCTGCGATCACCTTGACTCAATCAAGGTGATCGCAACGACGGCGTCTTATGACCGCCGCCAGTCAAACGCGTCAAGAGCGACACGCTAAATTGGCGCGACACGCCGCCCGCGCAGCTTGTTCATGTGCGCGGAGAGTGGCTACGGCCCCCGTACGCCACTGTTGTCCGCTTGCTCGACACTCTGTCGTGATAGATGTTGCACTTCTCATAGCCTGCTTCAATCACAACTCGACACTCGACGAGACGAACGTCCCGCACTGTCACACCACTGCACTGCACCCAAACTACCAAACCTGCCGGATAATATATGAAAAATTAAAGGCGGAGGGAGAAATCGAACACTCTTTCTTTCCAGCCGCAAACCACAACATGGCACATAAGTGGACGATCGACTCGGAACGAACGCTTCGTTTCCGATATCCACTTCTGCCAGGTCCTCGCTCGCTCAGTTGGTCGCCCACAGCACCAGTAAAGCTGTTTACTATACTTTCTCTTTTCTCTTCTTTCACGCTTGCATCTCCTTTTCTTATATAAACAGACAGACAATCAGCATCCATCACGGTTCTTTCCCATGGACACTGGCCGACGACACGTTGCGTCTACGAGCTCCAGGCATGGGCGTGACCGGCGTTGCTGCTGCTCGAGTCGTTGTTGCCGCTTCCGCTTTGAGCGTTGCTGTTTCCATACTGGCGGTAGGATTGTTGATGAGATCCAGGGTGCTGCTGGTGTTGCGATGGAGATTGCTGGTATCCTTGAGGCATCATGTGGCCCCATCCGCCAATTGGCTGCGCACCATACGAAGCCCATCCATAGTGCTGACCACCGTAAGACGCCGCAGACATACCAGCAGACACGTTTGGAACTGGAGGAGATGAAGTATGGTCACGAGAGTTTGGAGCGGCCGAATTCTGGTAACCTTGGATGCCCGAGTTCGATCGTTGACTATGGCTCTGCTGACTAGACGAGATTGGCGCGGATCCCTTGCCGTGACTCTGAGGAGCAGCCTGTTGGTGACCATGGTGGTGGTGACCTTGGTGCTGCTGAATCGGTGGCTGCTGAAGGTACGCGCCACTGATTTCGCCAAATCCTTGGGGGATAGCGCCAGCATATTCATGCTGCTGAGCTAGCAAATGCTGGTCCTGGTATCCCACCGGAATGCTGCTCAACAAACGAGAGTGAGATCATGAGGGAACACAAGCTGCTTAAAATGCCAGCTGCTGGTTCACTTACTTTGGAGGGTTGGAAAATCCTGGAATCGGGCCTTCAACTCCATATGGAACGCTTCCGCGAGGTGGGTACTGAGTTCGAGGACTGTACTGCGCGTACTGTGTGTAGACAGCAACACAAAATAGGTTAGGTCTTCTAACAGCAAAATAATCAAGCAGTTGTGCACCTAGCACTTACCTGAGGGTTCTGGTAGTATCCATATCCTTGGTAGTAGCTGGCATAGTTGTACGGGTTGTACGGCAGCGCCATTCCTGGTGGTGGAGGAGGAGCGTAGTGGGGGTGGTATCCCTGTGGACCTTGCTGGTGGTGCTGAGGGATTCCTTGCTGCTGGTGTTGGCCGTGACCTTGCTGCGATTGCTGTTGCGCTTGTTGACCGTGCTGCTTTTGCTGCTGCTGTCCTTGCTGTTGCTGTTGTTGATTTTGTTGGAACTGAAGTTGCTGGATCTGTGATCCCTGCTGAGCGCCATGCGAAGGAGACTGAGCAGCGCCGACTGCCGTAGCACCAGCATTAGCACCAGCGTTGGCGTTTCGGCCACCGGCACTCTTTGGCGTACTGGAGGTAGGCGCAAGTTGGCTCTGCGCAATGTTACCAGCTGAAGCATTGTTGTTGCCTCGGGCTCCAAGGTCCATGGAGTACTGGTTGTACGAGGCCTGGTACAAACCCGACGACTTGGATCCAAAGTCACTTGAAAATCCAGATCCAATTTTAGAACCAGTTTGCGTCTGCGATCCAGCTTGAGATTGGAAATGTCCTCCTTGGCCACGCGTTGGCGTGCTTCGCTTGACTTCATCAGGCTTTGGCAGCGACGCAGGCGAAGGGGCTGAAGGAGCAAATGTTCTTGGGGACTGGGAAGACTTTGGAGTAAGGCGGCCGGAGTCGACCGAGAGACCTGGAGGCGCAGACGTCATGCCGCCAGCACTTTTACGTGAGCTTGATGATGTTTCAGACTCCAGCTTGCGTGTAGGAGAAAGGGCCTTTTCCTTTGGCGAAGAAACTTGAGCACTTCTCCAGGCGCTTTGAGTAGTTTCAGTCTTCGAAACAGTCTTGCCGCCATTCGTTGTCGAAGTGGTTGTAGTCGTGGTGGAGCTCCATCCGCGAGGAGAAGTGGATTCAACATGGTCAGCGCCATTCAACGAGAAACTTCCAAATTGCAACGAAAGGTTTGTCGTCGCAGCACTGTCCCACTTGCCCATTTTCAGATATTGCTTCGGACTTGATACACTAGCCACAGCAGATCTTGGCTCCGATCTGGGGACTTGAATGTCTTTCGGAGATCCAGGCACAACTGTAGGCAAGGAAGATGGAGTCTCGGTGGCAGCAACTGCAACAGGCGTAAGAAGTGGACTTCCACGCGCCCACGCATTTGGAGTTGTCACAGTCTTGTTTTCGGTCGTCGCCGATGGCCACTCACCGATTCCAGAAGTCGAAACATCTAATGAGCCCCAGCCAGACGAAATGCTCGGAGATTCGACCTTGGGTTCAGTCTTTTTCGGAGAAATAGCTTTTTCAACAGGCTCGCTCACAACAGGCTCTGAAGGTCTCGTCTTCTGAGGGCTTTTCTGTTCCACCTTCTTCTTTGGGCTTGGGCTCTTTGGCGCAGGAGTTGGCTTTTCGACAGGTTTCGGGGACGGCTCAATAGGCTTTGGCTTCGCAATGACGCCCGCCAAGTTCGGCTTCTTTGTCCATGCACCCGTCAAGATAGGTTCGACCGGTGGAGGAGCAACGTTAACGGGAGCCGGAGTGGAAGCAGGCTTCGAAGACTTTGATCCAGTCTTTTTCGACGTCGTTTCACTCTCTGGAGCTGATTCCGGTGCAGGAGTCCCTTCAACAGCTTCACTATTTTCGTTGTCACCAGCCTCGGCTGGATTCTCGCTGCTTTGCTCACGGTTGTCACTGCGAGAAACGCCTCCACGACCGCCTCGACCACGGCCACCACCGCGCCCGCCACGACTCGAGAACGATCCACCTCGGCCTCTGCCGGCTCCACGACCGCCCCTGCCAGAGAATCTCTCCATTGGTCCCGATTCGTCTCCTTGAGAGTCGTTGTTGTATGATTTCTGGGAAGAGTAGTGTCCACGGGAGGATGGCTGCTGTTTCTTTCCTTTTTTCTCAACCGTCGCCCAGTCGTCTTGACCTCCGCCACGGTAATCTTCCCACAATTCACTGATTGCGTTTTCAATTCGTTGGGCATCGCCCTTGTGTTGCTCGAGCAAACGAATGATCTGGCTGTCTTCGGTGGCTGGAGGGCACAAGTCACGGTATTTCGCGACCTACGCAGCATGCAAACAGGTGGAAAAGTGAGTATTGCGTGCTGTGCGCTTTGGTGTTCTTGCACGTATGCGCAAGGATATGCAATATCCTGCGAAGCGAAATGCGCACTACAGCAGCACTTCGAGCGCGCATGCACGCATTCGTAGGAGGGCACACACTAGACAGCCGACGCATCCCCTACGGCGCCGTAAGCAAATGCAAACACGTACTTCTCGCGCGGATTTGGAGGAGCCACTGCTGCTGGTGATCTTGGTCGTCGTCGACGTCTCGCTCAGCTGCTGCTGGAGGTGCAGGCCTTTCTGTAGAAAATATTCTCGTTTGCTCATGGTGTTTGTCGTTTTCTTCTGCTGTGTGTGGGTGGGACTGCTGCGCGCGTGGGGCTCTCTCTGCGGACGGACGGACGGGGGGAGGCACTCACAGACCGAGCGGGAAGCGAGCGAGCGGCTTCTTCCTCGGACGTGTGCGTGGGTGCTTCAGGCGCTTTCCTAATGGGCGGCCGGCAAAGGGGGGCGGCGGAGAGGTGGGAGGCCACAGCGCGAGCCAAATCGAGCGGAGTGATGGTCACAAACCCAGCCATAAACCTCGCGAAACACCTTGTTTATGAGGTTTTGGAGAATTAAACCTCGATTGCAGTTGCTGTGGTGAAAGATCTTTCCGTTGAAGAGAGAGCAAAAGTGAAACCAATGTCTTGTATGGAGGGAACGAGATTGAACCCCTATACAAGACCGACACCGTCTGTTGACCAGTTTCAATTCAAGCCCATTCCTTAATGCCAGGACACTGCTGTTGTCTCCTTCGTCTATAGCTCGCCGCATTCCGTGATCGTGATGCCGAGCTTCGGTTTGCTGTTGGGGCCGACGGGGACGCTCTCCATCTTGCGCAGCACGAGCAGCGACGCGGGGTCCAGCACTTTGCCAAACACGACATGCTTGCCGTCCAGCCAGTCGCACGGCGCGCACGTGAGGAAGAACTGGCAACCGTTCGTCCCTGGACCGCTGTTCGCCATGGAGAGCAGGCCGGCTTCAGTGTGCTTGTGAATAAAGTTCTCGTCGGAGAACTTGTCGCCATAAATACTGATCCGCCCGGTTCCATCGCCCTGTGTGTATATCGCACATTAGAAAACAAAAAAAACGGTAGCATCAAAAACGGACGCTCAAGCGATTGTTTAACAGCAGCACATTGCTCGAACCTTGAGGAAGTCACCGCCCTGTAACCAGCCAAGATAACCATTTTCACATACGCGCACACACAAATTCCAGACGTGTCACTATACAGGATCGGCCGTATCGCATGATGGTTTGAGTATAAATCGTTTGAAATGCCCACGAGCGCACCTGCACCATGAAGTCCTTGATGACGCGATGGAACGTGCATCCCTTGTACCCAACTGGCAACTCCGATTTCCTACATTCAGACAGCGCGCATCAATCCAACCGATCGCCCAACAAACTTGCGAGTAATCTCCTTCGCGATCTCCGTACCTGCACTCGCCCGTGCAGAATTGTCTGTTGCGAAATACGCGCATCATAACCCCCCACATTCGCTCAGTCCAATGAATGCCACATATGCACACACACGACCATTGTTCACACAGATCGCACGAACGCACCGGAAGTTCTCGACGGTCTTGGGACAGTCCTTCTTGAACAGCTCCAGCCTGATGCGTCCTACAGGTGCGCCGCCGATGGCCACGTCGAAAAACACGACCGGGTTGCCGCGCTTCAGCGCTTCGCTCAGCGCCGCATCCATTCTTCTTGCTTTCACGAGTTGCTTTTGTGATGCGGCATGCGTTCTAACAGGGCCTGTCTTATTAGATCGTATCGTTTTGTAGAGGTATAATCCGTTTCAAAAGTGGAAACTGGACGTGTTTCATCTGGGTTCAGCTGGCGTTGTGTGGTAAGCTTCTCTTCCAAACATTATAAAACATTTTTTATTAAAGGTTATCATGTATAGAAGTATTTTGTGGCATACTGAACCGTTTCGTTTCCGCATGGTGTCATGGTATCCAAATAAAATCAACTTTGAAGGAAACAAGCCCACACAAGCGAAGAAGCACACGCAAGAGGGGTCCACCATTTCTCCACTCGACGGATCCTCATTACGATGCAGCTCTACCCGCCGTCCACGCACAACGCCTTCCATGGCGTCGGCATCGTGTTCCCGCAGCACATCGACCAGGCCGTGACACAGATCCACGAGGCGTGCAAGGGCTTTGGCACGGACGAGCAGACGCTCATCGCCGTGCTCGGCTCCAAGTCCCCCGAGACGCGCACCCTCATCCAAATGCGCTACAAGGAGCTCTACAAGAAGCCGCTCAAGGACCTCGTGAAGAGCGAGACGTCGGGCAACTTTGGCAAGCTGCTGCGCATGATCTCGACGCCGCTGCCCGAGACCGAGGCCAACATCGTGCGCGACGCCACCAAGGGCATGGGCACCAACGAGAGTCTCCTCGTGCAGGTAAACGCCCGCACACACAGACAAAGAAAAATCCATTCTTGTGACGGCGTATCTAATGATAGGTCTCTTTCTGCGTGATGCATTAGATTTTGTCGGGGCGCACGAATGAAGAGATGAACATCTTGAAGAAAACGTACTTCAACCTGCACGGAAAGGATCTCGCGGTGACGCTGAGCTCGGAGCTGAGTGGCGATTTCAAGAAAGTGGTTATGGCGCTGCTCCAGGTTGGTCTCCATATTGAACGCTGAAGGAACGGTACTCTCACAGCGCTAACTCCGCACCGCTGTGTGTGTATGTGTCTACTTCAACAGTCGTCGCAGCTAGAGTACAATCCAGCTTTCCATAACGCTGCCAAGGCCGAAGCCGACGCTGTCGCGCTCTACAAGTCGGGTCAAGGCCGTATCGGGACGCAAGAAGATATCTTTATTGGCATTTTGGTGGCGTGTCCTCCGGAATATTTGAAGATGGTCGATGCTGTGTACGTCTCCAAGTACAACAACAACATCGCCAAGGCCATCGACAAGGAGTTCAGTGGAGACGCGAAGAGAAGTCTGAACTACTTGGTGAAATCCGTCATGGACCCGTATCCGACGATCGCTGAAGTGTTTGAGAAGACCATGAAAGGCTTTGGGACCGACGAGACGGCGCTGAGCACTGCCATCGTGCGCTACCACTCGGTTCTCCCACACGTCAAGACTGCGTACAAGAAGTTGTACAACAAAGAACTGCGGGATCGCATCTACGGCGAAACGAGCGGTGACTACCGCAAGCTGCTTCTTGAGATCTACGACGCGCCACAGGATGCTCCGGCCACGAAAACTGCTGCTGCTGCAGTAGGTGGAGCTGCGGCAGGTGCGGCGTCCGCTCACTCCTATGGTGCTGCACCAGCTGCCACAGGATACCCAGCTCCAGCCGCCGGGTATCCAGGTACGGCGGCCCCAGCGGCCGCTCAGCCTCACGGCCAGACTCCAGCCGCATATCCAAGTCAAGCGCCTGCAGCAGCCTACCCTGGTCAAGTACCTAGCGGTTATCCACCTCAGCAACTTGGCCAAGTACCCAGTGGTTACCCGCCTCAGCAACCTGGTTACCCTGCGCAACCTCAGCAATCGGGATACCCAGCTCAGTCGCAACCAGGATACCCAGCTCAACCACAGCCAGGTTATCCTCCTGCGCAACCGCAGCCCGGCTACCCTGCGCAGCAGCCAGGTTACCCTCCACAGCAACCGGGATATCCTCCCCAGCAACCTGGGTATCCTCCGCAACAACCGGGCTATCCTCCTCAACAACCTGGCTACCCTCCGCAGCAGCCTGCCTACCCACCCCAGCAATCAGGATACCCACCTGCGCAACAACCAGGATATCCACCTGCGCAACATCCAGGTTATCCACCTCAGCAGCCGGGCTACCCACCTCAGCAGGGATATGGGGCAGCGCCTGGGTATCCTCCTCAGGGTCAGTACCCACCACAGGGGCAGTATCCGCCAGCGCAGGGCTACCCTCCACAAGGTCAATATCCACCAGCGCAAGGGTACCCGCCACAGGGCCAGTACCCGCCTCCCCAAGGTCAATATCCTGGGTACCCGCCGCGAGGCTATTAGGTGCACAGGTTCGCACTCGTCACTTCTGTTTCCTGAATTGATGCGTCCTGCCGTAAAAAGCTGTCAAGAGACTCGCACAAGCGCAGGGCGTGCATGTTTGCTGTATTCACTTTGGTAAGCTGGTCAAATCTGTTCATTTCTTTGCAAGAGACGTACCGTGTCCATATTGAGCTTTCTCGATTAGGTGGTTCTGATGGAATCGCGTCCAGGCTAAAGTCGATGTGTTGTCAGTGGTTTCTCTCTCGGTCAGGCATCCCCGCGAGGGTCTTGAGACCAATATGGCCAGCAACTCAACTCGCATCTGGTTGCTCATTCTCCGTTTTCATCCCAGCATCTCAAGTAAGCAAAAGCCACCGACATCACAGCATCATGAAGACTTGCGCCTTTCTCGCCATCGCTCTGGTCGCGACCGCGCTGCATTCCGTGGCGAGTGCTGCTCCATTCAGCATGCGAGGACTCCAGCAAGGCGGTGGTCCGAACCTGGTTCCGCAAAACGGCTTCCCAAGAAACAACCTCGGCGGCTGGCAGCCACAAGCGAACGTCGGAAGTCCCTGGGGAAATCAAAATGCTGGCAATGCGGGCTTCTCGCCAGAAGCTTCCCCTCAGAATGGCCAAGTTTTGAACGAGCAACTGCCGAGGAACAGCAACGGCGCTGCTCCGGTGGATGGTCTTGAGCAAACAACTGCTGCGCCACCAGCGACAGAGCCTGCAACTACCACAGAAGCTCCACAAGCTGGCGGCAAAGAACCTAGCGGGGCAGTTCAGCCTACCATTATGGTGCTTCTTCCGGATTTCCTCGCTCCCAGCCACTCCGGATCAGGCAGTATGATGGTGATTGCTGGGTCCTCGAGCAGCAAAGACACTGAGACCGGCGGGCCGAAGCCAGCGAGCGACGAGAATGTGAAGACTAGTGGTGCCGCGGCCGGATCGCTTTCGACGGTGACTACCGCGTTGGTGCTTCTTTTAGTTGCCTTCTTGGGAGCTTCAAGTTGATCGGAAACAGAGAAGAAAAAAGCAATGTGGCGTGTAAAGAAAGCATCGTGTATGTTTGAGTAGCTTGAATACCTGGAATGTTGAAACGAATAATCCTTGTTTGTAGCTTGATTGGATGACCTCAATATTTCTTCTTGTTTTTCCACCTTGACTTGGTGCGCTCAGCAATGGCAGGATGTAGCATGCGCTTTTGAAGCTCAGCATATCCCGTCCTGGACATCATTTGCCACCTTCATGGATGAGCGCGCTTCTTGAGCGGGTACACCAGCAAACCTAAGCAAAGCGTTGGACCTAACGTCGTTGGAGTGTTGACGTGATCTGGAAGCAAGTAATGTGAGACGATTTGATGGATTCTGCTCACAGGCTTCGGCGCCAAGATGAAAATCTTTTCTGATGTTTTGGTGTCATTCTTCAACTGCCCGTCTTCCCCGATTACTTAAACTTTTTGCTTGGATGAAGGTTTTCGCTCAATGCGTCACATCTGCTGCTTTCTGCAGCTTGAATCTCGGAGGGCTTGCAATAGGATCCACCCCTCAAAGATGGCTTGAACAGGACGGATCGCCTCGAAGTCGCCCATCTACACCCAGCACAGACGCTAAACCGTCTACCTCGCGTGATTCACGAAGCAACTGGCATCCCAGTGGCCTTGATGGACATCCATGGAGACTTTTCCAAGATCGAAATGCTGCTCTCTCGCCCAAAGAATTTCCTCACCGTAGTTCAATCATGAGTGAGCGGACGGTGGAGACTACTGGCGTTGCCCTATCTACAGAGCGAGAGCACTCACCAGTAAACATTGATAATATGCTCTCAGAATATGACAAAGAACGTATTCACACACCACAGAGAGCGAGCTCACTCCTTCATCCCGGATTCCTTTCTCAGGACCACTACGGATCTGACACTGGAGCGGGCAAACAAGTTGGTGGTGTCGAGATGACGCCATCACACGAGGGAGGCATCGAGCAAATACCGAATTCGGCTGCGGAGAAGTTGGACGTTAGCGTGGTTGTCGGTGTGCTCGCAGTTTATCTTGTTGTCACGCATGTTTTTGCTTAATTGGTGCTGCTGGTGACTGATCGACCTAGCGAGTTTGGCGTGTGACTCTCGCAAAAACAAGCGTTAAGATAAGTGAGCTGGTGTAATGGAATAAGGAAATGTAAACTTGTGGATTCTCAAATTGCGATATGCGAATTGGTGCTTGTTGGCCGCAAACGTTGGGTATCACACCTCCGCTACAATGAAGTCACATGCCAGCATCACAAAATTGCACTCGGTGCAATGCCGCCAAAACAGCATCGCAGTCGAGTGAAATGAAATGCATTGCAAAAGAGTAAACGGGACGCAGTAGCCCCGCACACCAACACAACTTGAAAATGGAACCTGGTTTTATCGAGCGCCTCAAAGATTGTTGACTTCTCCCACAATGTTGACTTTGTAGCCTTTGAAGAGCGCTGGCAACGCAAGCTCCAACTACAGAAGACAACTCAGTGCATTGTTAGCATTAGATAACGCGTAGTCTTGCCAAGGTCATCCGAAGCCAACATTACCTCTTTCTTGAGCTTCTTTGTGATAGCCACGAAAGCTTCAATCTGTGGCTGAATCTTGGAAGTTGCGTCAATCAAATCGACATTCTTATCCTCAAGCGCTTGAATTTCTCTTCGGCTCTTGTCAATTTGCTTTGTCAACATCTCCAAGCTAGCCACGTGACGGTCAAGATATCGTTCCGAATTTTTAATCAGGATGAGCTGCTGCAAGCGTTTATCAGTCAGCTGACTGATCGCTTTATCGACCGAGTCTTGATACTTTTGAACTGTTTCAACGTTTTGCTGTTCCAGAAGAGCTGCAACACGAAGGCAACATAGCGACAACATAATGAAGTGAGTCAATCAGTACGAGTTCAAATGCACACAACGTATCCAATCGTACATGAGGTGCCCTGAAACTGGTTCGCGAACGCCACGTTGTCGGCTCCCTTTAGCTCGTGCTGCCTCTGTCGCAGGAACGTTCTCAGTTCAAGCAAGTTGTTCAGGATCCGCGCTCGGAACTCGTTTTCACTCAAGAGATCAACACGAGTTGGCTCGCCCGAAATTGTAATCTCATGGGTCACCGACGGAATACTCGCGGCAGCTGCATCACCAATGCTCACAGGCTCAACGATCGACTCACCAACTTCAGTCGACGAGATATCCCAATCGATCTCGACTGGAGTGTCAAGATCAGCAACCCCGTTGTTCGGCGTCGCTGTGTCATCCGAGATCGTCTCAATCCCCCAATCGATTGTGGCCACATCTTCACCCGAACCGCTACCGTCAATCGAAAAGTCCCAGTTGATCTCTGCCGCTTCAGCTTCAAAGTCCAAGTTGACTGCATTATCAACGACTTCGTCCTTCGCAGCACGAAGCTCTTCGATTGCAGAGAAAAACTCAAACGGCACATGAACAGTCTCGAACGAGTCATCACCCGCGTCCTCCTTCACCGACTGAGTTACTTTTGCGCTCTTCTTCTTGTCTCTCTTGAAAGATGATTGCGTCGAAGCAGTAACCACTGATACCGCAGGCGGTTCGCAGTTCTGCAGGTAATCTTGGAGCGCGCGATGGTACACGAGAGCCGCAAAAATGTCTTCTCCGCAAATGGTTTTGCCCACCTCCTCAAAGATCGACGGCAGCTCATACGGCAAACATTCGAGCTCTTCACGAAAGTTCACTCCCTACAGAGCGTAGCACAAGTCAGCATTTAATTGCTCCAGATCACGCTTGGCGCTCATACAGCATACCTGGATCCCGACAGTTGAACAGGCTAGCTCGAGTTTCCGCTTGTACTCGGCGATGCTCTTGGTCAGATCCTGGAAACAACCCACAGAACAAAACAGGCATCGTTATTAGTGCCGATGAGGTGATGATCAGAGGTCTCTATCACCAATTGCAGCAATGTACCGCTGCCTTTCTGTTGTTATCTGCCACTTGCTTTTCGTTTTGCTGGATCGCCTTCTTCAAGAACGGGCTGACAGCGTATCCACACACAAGCGCAACTGCTAAGCCAGAAGGTAGAGTCTGACAATACACCGTCGTATGCGGCGGTCGTACATTTCGTAGGCAGTGTTCTGCGCGATGACGCGCGCCGCCTCCGCGGCGTACACGTTGTTCTTCTCGTACTGCCGGATCAGCGCGTCCCATTGCTTCATCACCGGCGAGATATACTACGAGCAGTCGCAAACGGGGTTAGCAACAAAGAGTCACACGGACGCAGCACCCGCATGCGTGCGTCTACCTGTCCGAAGAAGTTGGTTGCCGAGTACTCGTCCGTCTGTTTGAGGCACTCCACGATGTACTTGCAGTCAAAGTAGTGCAGGTCCTCGTGCTTCTCCTTCTTCTTGCGGAACTTGACGAGCTTGTCGCTCGCGAGCGGCACGTCCGCGTACAGCAGCGCGATCGCGTCGCGGATCATCTTCTGCTGCTCGACCCATTTCTGCGGCACGATGCGGCGATCGATCAGCGCCTCTGAACGCCGGCATTTATCCCACACAGAAAAAAAAGTCAGCAAGCGCAAGAACCCACGTGCACACGCTCTGCCTTCTGCGCACGCGCCTGATGCGAACGGCCGTACCGAGCAGCTTCTTGTACTGGATGTCGATCAGCAGCTTGCGCTTGTCGGCCATTTTCGCCTGCACGTGGGTCTTCCGAGGAGAGAAACTTGGGGTCATTTGCCGGTGCCCCATTGACCATCATTCTGCAAGGGGTAAACAAAAACCTTGCTGCCTACAAAAGTGAGGCTAAAACAGGCAAGTTGGAAACATCGGTATGATACCGGTAGTACCCTCCTCTTTTTACCAACTTGCTTTGTTTTTACGCACGTGCGTGGGTGTAGGCGTATTTACAGCTGGCCGGTGCAATTGAAGGCACATGCATGTGTGGATTCCATTTTTTTTTTTTTTTTCCAACCCACCTGTGGATACTTATCGTTCGATAAAACTTCAGTTGGGGGTAGGTCCCACCACTGAAGCATTATAGCCAATCATACCGTGCATGGCCCACTGATTTTACGCGTTCTGTACTATGATTGGCTATAGGAACACAGGAAACTGGAATGCTGGGAGCTGGTCGCCACACTCTCAGTCTTAATAGTTGCAACTTCGGGGGCCTCAACAGCTTCAACGTATCAACTCTCGCAGGGCGAATCCGAAAAGATACTTTCAGACTGCTCCAGCTGTTGCAGCTGTGTCATGATCACATTGGACGGATTTTTCGACTGTCTGCAGTCGACCATTAAAAATGAGATCTCGCTTCCAGCTGTTGTTCTTTTTGCGCGTGCGCGTGGATCCGCGTGGATGCGCTTCTAATCAACGCCCGCACCCACCTCCGAGCGTGCCGAGTCTTCCCCCCTCCGCTCCTTGACACTTTGCTGCCTGCGCGGCCTCCCTTCGTCAGCAGCTCACAATTCAATTTGCCAGTTGACTCTCAAGCAACCAAGCGCCACCCACCCCACTCACCTCAAGCACCTCAAGATGTCGCTGAACATTTACCCACCATCGGCCTTCGACGTATACAAGAAGATCAAGATCCACTACTCGCCAGCGATCGACGCTGCGTGTGATGAGATCCACAAGGCCTGCGAAGGCGTCGGCACTGATGAGAAGACCATTGTGAAGGTGCTTGGCCCACGCTCGCCAAACGACCGCGCGTTGATCGCGTACCGCTACCAGGAGCTGTACGAGACTTCGCTTCGTGACTTGGTCAAGAGTGAGACGTCGGGTGACTTTGGCTACGCCTTGCAGCTGATTAGCATGAGTCTGCCACGCGCCGAAGCCTACATCGTTTACCATGCGATGAAGGGCCTCGGAACGTCGGAGCAGTTGATTTACCCAATTGTACTCGGCCGCACCAACGAGGAGCTCAGCATCCTAAAGAAGGCTTTCTTCGAGATGTACGAGACGGATCTGTCCGTCATGGCGAACGACGATCTGAGCGGCGACTTCCACTACATCATCACCACGGCGCTGCAGGAGGTGCTCGTCGAGTACAAGTCTTCGTTCCACACGAAGGAGAAGGCCGAGGAGGATGCCGAGCGCATCTACAAGGCTGGTGAGGGCAAGTGGGGCACTGACGAAGGCGCGTTCGTCAAGA